>PISW01006487.1:0-108271 GCA_004023785.1 Mungos mungo
AAAAAAAAAAAAAAAGAAGAAGTAAAGGAGAAGCCTTGACATGAGCTCTCCAGGGGATGGGGGTTGGGAGGAGTAGGGTCAGAGCACCACATTCCCAATATGGAGATGACTGGCACAGCTTCGTGGGAGGAAGAAGATGGGGGGCAGGGAACAGGAGGGAAGGGGACCCTGAGACATTTAAAGAGGAGACCACAGTTCCCCTCCATCTTCCCAGTCCTGGAGCCTCTGTGGGGGCTTGGGGACATGTGTGGTCAGCGTCTCCGGACATACCGTCTCCCCGACATTTGTGGTGATGAGCTGTAAGGGAGTGCCAGAGGTCTCTTAGACCTTCGGGAGATGGACCTAATCTTTACAAGTTGCTGGCCACAGCCACCACCTGGGACCTGCTCTCTAAGTCAAACTGGTAGGCGGCCTCGGACCTACTGACACAGGACTCCGAAGCTTCAGGGTAGAAGTTACCTGTTAAGGGAGGCTGAAGCCCGGGAAGTCACAGAGTCCATGGAGTTCCCCAAAGAGTGCGAGGTGACAGCATGGGATGGCGGCTCCACGGAGAGCAGCCATGCCGTGGAAGCCCGTGGCACCGTCCCCATGAGTGAGGATTGGATGTGAGCAGGCCAGGCGGCCACCAGACAGAACAAAACCCCAGAAGGCAAATCCAGGAAGAGCCACCCTGTGGGGGGGTAAGGGAGACAGAAGGCAGAGAGAACAAAAATCCCCCTTGGTGGCCTAAATCCTAAATCTGCCTCAGCCAGGAAGACGGCTTCACTACCCTGTGACCAGACATCCTAAAAGTTTCGGTTCCAGTAGGTAAAATGGACAAAAGCAAAACGCAAGTCAAGACGTAGACTAACTAATTGAACTTGAACCATAACGAAAATGCATTGGGGAGGAGGGTAGATGCAGGTGCTCACAAAGCAGGCGTGCCCGTCCCACCCCTCCCAGGATAATTCCCCTGTTCCCCGTGACACGCTTCACCTTACTTGTGTTAGGGGCTGAGGGGCATGAACGGTAGCGTCCCCCCCATACCCCTCCAGCCGCTGGAGGGAGCCGGGAATTGTTTGCGTCATTTGTGCCATAAGCTTTAGGGTTCCCAGGTGTTGCCTTCTACAAGCATGCATTGGAGGTTTGCTTTGTGCCAGGCACCAAGGAATATAAAGGCAGATGACGTTTCTTGCCTCTAGATCCCTCCTGCTGCGAGTCCCTATTTCCCATGATGCATTGCCTCCCATCAGCTTCATTTAAAAAAGGGAAATGGATCTGTGCTGCCTCCATTTCTGAAGATGGCTTTCCCACGCTGCCATCAGCAGGATCCAGTGTCCGGGAAGGGGGTCTGCAGGGCAGTATCTCTTCTTTCCCACCCAGCCTCCCTGTAGCTAGCAGCAAGCATCCTCTGGGACCTGGGGCCTCAAGATGGCCACATCTGGGGGTAGAGTCATGGGGACGCCCTCTCGCTGGGATAGAGCCACGTCTGTGTCCATGGGATAGAGCCAGCGCACTAGCCCAGAGGGAGAGCAAATCCGTGACCTGTTATGATGACCAGCTGCTGCAACCAGCCAGACTTACCCAAAACTCCTTGCTTGACCAAACACGTGCCTCCCAGTCCCTGGTCTTGTGTTCTGGGGATGGGCGCCTCGTTTCTCAGTTTGTCATTAAACTCCGTTCCTGGGAGAGTCCAGCATTGGATTTCAGTAACCCCAGCGAATTGATAATAATGTGCCGAGATGCCCGCTGCTGACCTCAGCTTCATTTATTTTCCAAGGGCTTTGGGACCAGCCCTGTTGAGGATAAAATACATCAGCTGTAATCAATAATTTTGTAATAGAAACACCATGCACTTGATAAATCAACTCTAGTGCAATTAGTGACTAGCCTTGAAGCCCAGACCTGAGTATAAGTTAATCCTGAAGTGAATGGAGTAGGGGAATGTTAATGGTCTTTTAAATCAGTGGAATAATTTTCAGAGGGTGACACATCCATG
The DNA here is from genome assembly GCA_004023785.1 of Mungos mungo. Taxonomy (NCBI): domain Eukaryota; kingdom Metazoa; phylum Chordata; class Mammalia; order Carnivora; family Herpestidae; genus Mungos; species Mungos mungo. The sequence goes on from PISW01006487.1 coordinate 1,979, forward strand.
CCTTTCCCCCGAGCTGGTCGGCCCTTTCTCTCACACTGGCTTGGAAGCCCAAGCCCTGCTGTGTGCAGGAGGGGTGGGATGTGGGACGGGCCCATAAGGAGCATGTAAAGCACACGAGAGATGGGCAGAGGGACCCCTTCTTTGCCCCCAGGGCTTGCTGGGGCCACTGCAAGGGTGTGGGAAGCCCCAAAAGCTGCTGAACCCACACATGTTGGTGACATTCCTCAAAGGAACACAGACATGGGTGCATCATGGTCTCTTATGCTTCCGTAGAGGTTCGATTGCCATGATCATAGCTAGCCCATGAGACAGGCAGGAAGGCAGAAGGTTTGGGCCTGGCTTCACATGTTTGTTTTTAAGAGAAAGTGGATCTGCGAATGGCTGTGTGACTTACCCAAAGCCATACAGCCGGTCCCCTGGAAAGCAAGGTTTTGGTCAAGGGTGAAGAACCCTGAACTTCATCTCCTTTAAGTAGCCCTGCAGAGAAACCATGTTTGTTTCTGATGAACTCACCTGCCACCCAGATGCACCCCACATGCGGGCTGTGCTGGGGGAGCCCAGTGGCCTTGGAGCCGGGGCTGTGTCCACCAAGGACTCAGGCCTCAGCACCTCACAGTCACATCTTTCAGATGCAGATTTCCAAACTGGGCCCAGGGCACATCTGCCACGGAATTTAATTCAGCAGATATTCATTAAGTGTATAACGCAGTAATTATTATTACGTGTGGCAGGCACTGTCCTAAGCCTTGAGTCAGGGAGCTTTCGGCAGCATCAGAAAACCCAACTCGGCCTGGTTAAATGTTATGGGGGACTTACCAGCTAACATTCTGGAAGGTCCATGGTCCAAGGTTCATGTGTAGACTGCGCAGGGGAGTCTGCCATTTCCTTAGCTCGGCCCTCCTTTTTACTTCAATATTGTCTTCATGGTGGTTTCCCTATGGTGCCAAATGGCTACAACAGTTTTCTGCTTCGTACCAACCTCTCTAGAGGAAGAGCAAGTAAAATGGTCCCAACTTCTAGCAGACCCCGGAGCTTTGTGCTATTTGGCTAAGGCCTGGTTGGGGAGAACCAATCACTGAGAGTGGCATCCATACCCCCACCCCCCAGACTGAAGAGCCCAAGAAGATAGATTTCCAGAGGATAGCCTGGGTGCAGATAACGGCAGGTAAGGGAGCATGTAGGTGGGTGGACAAGCGTGAAGCCCACCATAGCCCTGGAATCTCCTAGATGAAGACAGAGCACAATCTCTGCCCCCGAGCACCTCCCAGCCTCTCGGGTGGCTAACAGGTACTTACAATACGATGCTGTAAGTCCAGCAACAGAAGGGGCACAGAGGAGGAAGTGATTGACTTTGGGGATTCAGGGAAGGTTTCACAGGGGAGCGAGTGTCTGCACTTTGAAAGGACAAATAGGAGCTCCCCAAGAGCTAGGGGGAACAGCACGTACAAAGCCACCAAAACCCAAACCAGTAGAGTAAATCTGAAGCCCTGCAAATCTCCAGCCTTGGGCTGGAGAATAAAATGCAGTGGGGTAGGGATGGGGTGTGGAGAGAAGCCGGAGAGCTGGCAGAACCAGAGGGCGGGGGGTGGGTTAAAGAGCCTATATTCACACACCCAGGAGCCTCGGAGAGGCCTGAACCCAGGAAGTGACATTAGATCTGGATGTTAAATAGGCCCTGGCCGCAGGCTAGATTAGAGAGGAGACTAAAAAGCAGAAGGATGAGTCACAGATCATGGAGAAGAAACGAACACTCCATAAGTGTTCACGTATCACTGCCCAGTAAGGGGTCTCGGGCCATTTGCTCTTACCCATTAGCTAATTAACTCTGGGCTCAGCATCACCCTGGGGTCTGGGGTGGGATGCAGAATTTCAGGGCATGGTCCTTGCCTTCAACGGGCTTCCAGTCTTTTGGGGCCAACACAGCGCCCGATTGTTACAAGAGCTGGTCTGCAGTGAGACCGCATTCCTGCCTGGTCGGAGAGTACTCAGCAGGCAGGGAAGCTCAGATAGGAGGCAAGATTCGAAGTAGACCCTGAAGGGTGTGGCATGAGGGGTAAGAACATTTCAGGTGAGAGAACTTGGATAAAAGGTTGACAATGGGATAAGCAGTCAGTGCTTGGGGGACAGTGGCAGGCTGTCTGATGGGCTGTTGGGGGTACAGGCTGGATGAATTAGAGGCAGGCTAGAGTCTGGGAGACCTTGAACCCCAGATTGATAGTGTCCTACTTGTGGGAGAGAGAGGGTCATATGCTTTATGGTGGTGGAACTTGGGAAGGACAGAACCAGCTAAGGAAGGTCAGCCAGGCAGCAGCCCTCACAGAACACAGCTTGACCTTCCCTAATCCGCTCTGCTGGGGCTGGGTTTGCAGTCTGGAGCAAGGTTAGGGGAGCAAGCAGAGACTGGGGGGCATTCGGTCATAGTACTTCTTAGTTTCCTGTGACTCTCCTTTGCTTCTGCCAACAAGTTATTACTCATTCCCTGCTTGGGGTTGTTAGTTCCCACTCCTGGGCCCTCATGGCAGCTTCTGTCCTCTCTGCGCCCTCCATTGAAACTGGCTCAGACTGCCAGGAAGCCACACCTGATTAACCCTCGCTGGGGTGTCCCTCCTCCACACAACACTGTGTCCTCAGCCTTCTTCCTGATCGGTGAGGTCTTCTGGATGAAAGGCAGGGTTCTGACTCTCTGGAACATGTTTTGCACGTATCCCAGAGTGCCTGCCTTCTTCAACAATATAAACCATCAGTTTATATTTGCCTCCAGGAGGCAAAGTCAGCCTCATTCTTAGTGTAGATGAGTAATTATTATGCAGTCGGAGAAAGCAGAAAATAAAGGGGCCCTCTGTTCCTGAATGCTTTTTAATATTAATAAAAAGGTCTCCCCTTGCCAGCTTGGGGTCCTGCAGCACAGGAGGTGGGCAAATAATGCTTTTGAACAGCCGTGATTGGCTGTTGTAGTTAGATCTTTCAGGATGAGAGAGCCACGATGAAATCCACCCCACGGCATGGATGGGAGGGTTCCAGCCAGCATCTCAACATTCACTCCCTTAAGGGAAGGAGATGTGATGAATAGAGTGCTAGAGTCACTTCCCAGTCAAGTTGAATACATGATGCTAATAGTAATATGCCAAGCCCTGTGGTAAGCCCACCTGCCCTACCCCCCATGTAATCCGAATAATCTTATGATGAGGGCACTATCATTCCCATTCCCATTCCCATTCTGAAAATTTTAAAACAGTGGCTAGGATCGATTGTAGAGGTGGCGGAGACAAGACTGGAACCTGGGTCTGTCTCATCACATCTGTGCTCTCAACCGTGTCAGCAGATGCTCATCGCACCAGCCCCTTGGATTCCTGAGCGGAGGTCTGCGTTCTTCACACATACTCAACAGAAAACCGCCGTCAACTTAATTCTCCGTATCCTTGGGGGAAAAGAGAACCCAAAACCATTTGTAAGAGGCCTCCGGAAACATTATGTACACATTTTGCCCCAGCTTCTGCTGTTGCAGACTTAAGGTCATGGTTCTCTCTGGCTTTGGCTGACATTTCTGATCTGGCTTCCAGTCCCAGCATCCTTTTCAGACCACAGGCAGACAAAGGAGGCCCAGAGGAGGCGTGGTCGGGTAAGAGGGAGCCAGCCAGAAGGTAATTATTACTATTTGAAAGGAGCCTTTAGCTAAAGCCTGAAGGAAGTTCGCCACTGCCCAAAAGAAACTAGGCGATGGAGCAAGGGAGGGCCTCTCTGGGCCAGACAGACCTTCTCCCGTTCTCCGGAGGGATGAGTCAACATCCCTTCCTGTGAGCCGCGAGGACTGAATCTGCAAGGTCGCTGGGAAGCCGAGGATTGGCCGTCCAGTTGCTGGGGCTTTGCTTTGGGCCAATGCCGCGGAGGGGCGGGGCCGGAGGCGGGAGTAGCAGGATCCTCGGCAATCGTCCTGCAGTGAGGCTGAGCTCCGGTACTATGGCAACGGCGAGCAGGGGCTCATTTGTTTTGTAGATGAGTAATTACTACGCAATTAGAGAAAGCTAAAAATAAAGGGGCCCTTTGTTCCTGGTTACTTATTAATATTAATAAAACGGTCTGTCCAGGTCTGTGGTGAGCAATCAGCACAAACCTGTGTGCCTGTGGTAGAGCACTGTGGGAGGCGAGGGCTGCCCAGCCCCACTCTTGGCTACCTTTCTGTAAGTTTTTTCCGACTGCAACCTGCAGCCTGCTGAGGGTTGCCTTTCCCGGCCTTGGGGGAAAGAGGAGGCTGAGTCTTTCAGACCCACTCAGGATGCCCCGGCGTCAGGGGTCAGTTAGGCACTGATCCAAGGTAAGGGTCTGGCAATGTCAACCCACCTCCAGAGAAAGACTAGAAATACAGTGGCAAAACCAGAAAACCTGGACCGATGTTGGAGGATCCAGTTTTGCTCTGTGTCCTTGGACACACCGTTTGACTTTTCTAGGTCTAGATTGTTTGGCTCTAGGTGCACGAAAGAGATTTTAAACCTTCCACTGAGGCAGCCCCTGAGATTTCAGTTCATTCCCGATCGCCTGACTTGATAAGAAACAAGTCAGGCTTGGATATAACTTGCTGGAGGGTTACATCGTGTTCAGGGACTGGCCCCATAGCAGTCCGTGCTCTGGCCTTAGGGAAAGAAACAGTTCTGAGGCTTCTCTTATATCCCTCCACCTTCCCAGGATAGGAGTTGTCTTGTGGATTGACCAGATAAGGTTGATAAACAATTTTTTTTTTAAAGAAGATAAGAGCATGGAAAGAGCAGGGAACAGGAAGACGTGGTTCTGGTCTAAGCTTCTGCCACTCTACAGGCTCGATGATTTTTGGGCAAAGGGTTTTGGACTGGAGGGTGCTTGAGGACCTTTCAACTCTGTAGCTCTATATTGCTACAGTTTCCAAAGCTCTAGATCCCTTGTCATGGAGGGGTGACTGACAGTGCCTTAAGAGCTGAGAAGAGTGGAGAGAAAGCCAGGGGCTTCCAGATGATGAGAATGCATTTGAAAACAGTCTTGCATTTTTTTTTTCATGCATGAAGGCAGTGGGAAGGACAGAAATATTTCCACAATTGTATATCACTGAAAAAAATCTGTTGTCAAATTTCCATCCTTGGGTGCAGTTGGTTAAACTTTCAGGGCTTGGCTGTCTGGATGACGTTTATTAATAAAGGGGGACCTGTTAACAGCTACTGTCGGTGAGCAAATCTGAGACTGGAGCACAGTGGCTCTTGAACTTTGCTGCATGTTAGAATCGCCTGGAGAATTTTTAAAAGTCCTGGGGTTCAGGCCACACTGCAGACCCATCAAATCAGAATCTACCACTGTCAACTCCAAGCCTCAGTCATAGTTCAAGCTCCCTTGGTCAAGTCCAATGTGTAACCGTGGACTCAAGTACCAGCAGATTCTTGCCAGATATAGAAACTCAGACCATCCGTGTGACTTTATTATCACCATCCATACCTCAAAAGTGGATCAGTAGGCTTCGCCAGGCTATCCCCCCACCTCCTCTAATGACCAAGGAGAGCTGGTCTGGATCCTCAGCCCGCAGCCTTAGAGCCCGGGGCCGTTCTGCCTGCCACTGGTCCTCCCAACAGGGCCAGGAAGTCCATCCCTCCAGGGGAAGCTGAAGGGGTCTTCGTCCTCACCGACAGATTCTAGGACAGGCCTGTCCTGGCTGAGATTCAGAGCGTGTACATCTACAACCAACAGCCCGGAGCAGCCATAAGCATGGAAACAGCCACCCTCCTTGACTGGCTGATGAATGGGGGCCTTTGGTAAGGTCGGAGTTTGTTTGTTATTAAAGACCTAATTAGAAACATGAGAGGGAGCTGAATGGCTCCGTGCTTGGCTAATTAGTGACATGTATGCACCGCTTTGAACTTCAAGGACACAGAGCTATTAGCACTTACATCAAAAATGGGTTAAACTCCTGTGCCTTTATAATCATTAAAGACAGGCTGCTCAAGTGGAAAGCTTTTTGTATGGGTCCTCAAGGGGCTGCCCTTTGGGCATCCTCCCCACCCTACCCCCTGGTTGTGGAGCCCCGGGCAGTAAATACTGCCGGTAAGGGGACAGTCCAGCTCCCCACAGGGCTGCCCTCAGCAGAATGCCGTGGTCTTCTGGGACTGAGCCCAGCCCTCTGGTGACACATTCCACAGCAATACTGCCGCTCTGTGCCCAGCCTGTTCGACGGTGTGACCCAGAGGAGGGTGGTCTAGTCCTTAGGGAGAGAGGCAGTTCCCTATCTCACGTGGCAGGCATGGCCCAATCCCAGGCAGCCCCCAGTCTGATGGGGGAGACATTGTCACCAGGGAGTTTCCAATTTGGAAAGAGCAACAGAGCCCCCACCCTCAGGAGCCAGCACTCCAACATGGGAGGTCTGGTGCCTTGCCCCTGCAGCCTGTCTGAAGCAACAAAAGATCCAGATAAACCCAAACTGTCTTGTCAGACTACAGGGAAGGGCCACTGAGCAGCAGGATTCTGTGTGAAGAGCAGCCAGGAGTTGCCTTGATGTCCAAGTTCAAGCTCATGTTCAGTCAGATCAGAAACACTTCCGAGCCACGTTCCCTCACTGCCCCAGACCTCAGTTTCCTCGTCGATAACCCAGGGTAAAAGGACCGATCTTACGAGTTGTTAGGAGCATGAGAAAAGAGGGTGTTAAGCACATACCAGTGTACTTGGCACACAGTAGGTGTGCAGTAAATATTAGTTCCCTTTTCCAGCCTGGCACTGTTAGAAGCCCCAGCTTCTAGGACTGTGTGCCTCGTGCCTCCAGACCCTGAGGCTTTCCCCTGCTGCACCTTCCCTAACTGGGCCAGGGTGTTATCAAATTCTCACCAAGCTTTCATCATGACTAAGAATGCTACAAGTGTGTCATTCTGGCCCTGGATTTCTGGGGCATCACGCAGAAGGGGCACGCTGAGCCTGCAGTGAGTGGAATCACTTACAAGATCCAAGCTAGGAGCCGACGCCTCTGGCTGAGGGCGGGCGGGCTGGGAATCAGTGGGTGAGCACACACAGCCCAGCAGCACCGGAGGTGGCCAGGGTCACGTGGGGAAGAGCCAGACGGCTTTCTTTTTTGACAAGATAAAGCTGGATGCAGTCCCCAGCTCAAAACAAAAACAAGGGACATTCTCAGGATTGAACTAGGAGATGCTTGGGGCAACCAGGCTGTTCGGGAGAGAGAGGCAGAGATGGAGAGGGAGTCCTTCCTGGCTCTGTGCTCCTTGTCTTTATTTCCTTTTAGTGCTCAGGTCAGAGAGGGCTGGGATTAGAAGCAGGGGCCTCCTGCCGTTGCCCAGCTGAGTGGCAGTGGGGCCCGAGGCCCGTCTCCCCAGGGTTCCGTGTGCAGCAGCTGGCCAGCTCAACACCGTGTATCATGGATGCTGGTGGTTTCTGGACAGTCTTACCATCTTGCCTCTTGCAAGTTCTCATTCATGTGGGCTTGGAGTCTGAAAGCGGTTAATTTAGAGAAGAGGCAGCAGGATGTGAATCTTAAAGCTTCTTGCTTCGGCCACACCATAAACATCTGCCTCTCAGGTTGATTGCCTCTGTTTTCCGAGGTGCTTTAAAAGGTTCAGGGCCAACGTGCTGTTGATTCACCCATTTGCTTTGGAGAGGGATCACAGACCCCACCTTGCATTTGAGACCAGAGTCCTGAGCTGGGTCAGCTTGCCGAGGTCCTTTGGTGGCGAAGGCATTGCTGGAGCAAGCACCAGGCAAGCCCCAGAGACCCATGGCAAGACCTTTCTTACAGCCCTCTCCCCTTTCTTCCTTAGACACATGCAAACAAGGTCTGTCCCTCAGAACCCTTGGGGTCTGGGAAAAACGGGAACCTGCAGTGATTCCATTTGCTCTCATGACAGCCTGGTTTCTTTGGTTTCCAGGCTCAGGCCCCCTGAAGTCTGCTCCATACCCCGAATTTATACCGTGAGCAGATGGCAATTAACCACTAATGCCTCTCCTCACCTCGCCCACCTTCCCAACCAACCCTGGCCTGGTCCTTTGTGAGGAGGAAACACATCCGTAGACCCAAATCAGGGCTGATAATTTGTAAGAGCATCACGATAGAGAATGAGCTGTTTTCTGTTGAGATCATATCTCAACATAAAGTGCGCAGTCTTTGCCACAAAGCTCTCAGATGGGCTCATGCTGGGTGTTTGGGGCTTTCTCCTCGCACTGATCTGCGGGGTAGTATGAACCTCCACTCCTAGCACATGATGTAAGGGCTTCAGGGCCAGCTGGAAGTGAAGGTATCTCTTCAGAGGGATGTGATTTGACACAAAGCTGAGACCATTCTTCGTAATTTATCGGTCCCAAGTCCTCGGTTCTGCCGTCCCTCAGCCCCCTCCTTGAGATATGGCAGCATGGGCCAGCAGACCTCAGCATCAACCACGGCAGTCCGAGGCAGGTTCGGTTTTGAGAGAGCAAGCAGAAACTGCAATAGTCTAAGACTGGGCCACTGCGGTGACTGACATTTGGAGTATTTGTGACACTGACTTTCCTGTCGGCCTGGTGGATGAGCAGACACCCTCCATGTGTCCTGTGCAGTGTTTAGATGAGCCAGGCATCTCTGGACATGTCCAGACTTGTTGATATCAGGCTGAGTTCGTGCCTCCCGGTAACATATTTGTTTGTGTATCGAGACAGGGAATAGGAAACATCATCACATTACTCCCTTAATCCTCCCCTAGTTTTTAAGTGTTTCTACTCCTTCCCTTCTGAGATAGCTTGAATTTTAGCAGAACATATGTATGTAGCATATAGTATATGTATATAATATATAGTATATTATATACGTAGTATATAGTATATGTACAATAGTATATAATGTATAGTATGTAAATAGTATATATATGTATATATATTATATACATAATATTTGCAATAATATATAAGACATAGTATATTAAATTGATTGTCCCTGCATCTGGGCCCCTGAACTGATTTGATTCTAATTTAGTGTATCATACAGTTTTCCCAGGTTGGATGTAATTGCCAGTCCCCTCCCTCCATCTCTCCCACCTTCAGGCTAAGCTCTGGAAGGCAGGTTGGAGCCAGGATCTTGGGACATAGTGGCCTGGGAGCCTGCTGGCCTATAATCCCCCCTTGCTCTGCTGGAGACACGGTAGTAATTCACAGCTGAGTGTTTCTCCTTCCATTAGCAGGAACAGGATTATCTCCTCATGCTGACCTTCCCCATTTGACCATCTGCATTAGTTTATAGCGGGCACTACTTCCACAGGGCACAGAGACTTCAAAGTAGGGCCCTCAACTCCATTCCCAGGAAGGCCTTGGCTGCCCAGCCACAATTCTTCAGAGCCCGCGAGCAAGGAGTGGCTGGCTGTTAAGAGAGACCCATGAAGGTCTCCACTGTTGACAGCCAGTTGGCACTGGGGACCCAGCATCCCTGAGCACCCAGTGTTGTAGGGGATTGGAGGCAGGTCACTCTTGTTCAGGAGAACATAGGGGCCCGTGAGAACCCTGAGGGCACCCCACCTGTTCACATACCCCGCCTTAAGGAGCCCCTTGCTAATGTGGGGGACACTCTGCTGCGTGGAGCTTTTAATGAAGGCAGATAGAAGCGCGATGCGGACAAGATGAAGGGAGAGGGGAGAGTTGGAGGGGCAGTGACCTCAACCTCATCTTCTCTGGCATCCGCCTGTCAACACAGCCCCTCCACTCATTCCTTTTTCAGTTTCTTTAAACTGAACATTCTTTAAAACAAACAAAACCCCTAAAACCCAGTGTGCTGAAAGAACACAGCCCTGCCCTCAAAGAATATCACCAGGGCTTCTGCTCCCGGCCCTCCATTCTGTCAGGAGCTATGGTGGGGAATGAGAGCCGTGAAACTCCCTTCCCCTTGGCTCTGAAACGCATGGTGTGATGAGTTCTGTTTGGGCAGCGTGCTACCTTCTGGACTGGACTCGGCCAGGACAGGCCCACCATTGCATATGTCTGGCCCTAAGCAGCTCGTACTCTGGACATGTGCCAGGGGCCACCAAGGCCACCCCTCTGAGATGAGACCTGGCAGCAATGGATAATTTACAAGGCAGATGATTGAAAATGTCTTGAGGGCTGGCCCTCCCTTGGGCACAACGTGAGACCCACCAAACCAGGATGTAGGTCTAACGTGGGGACTTGGCGGGGCCCTGGCTTGTCCCGGTATGTGGACTGAGCTCATCCAGAAAAGATTTTGTAAACAGTTCCTTTCTCTGGATCAGTCATAATCCAATTTTCAGGCCTTGGAGCCAGACCGAGGTGCCCTCCCAGGGGGCCCCCCCTCATGGCTCTGGGCTCTTGCTTTCTGCCTCAGGTCCAGTGGCATTGCTTAGACATCGTGCAGATATCTGGACTTCTATACTTCTCCTAGACCTACACTGAGGCTGCTCTGATTCTCCCTCCCTCTACTACGACTTCCCCACCTCAACCCAACCCCTTCTGATCACAGCCTGTAGGACAGACCTTTGCGAAGGTCTCTGGGCTTCCCTGGGTCAGCCATCAAGGTGTTTTATTCCCGTGACAGGCAAGAGGCTTCTCCTTTTATCCAACTCCAACTTTAAGTCAACTGTGTTTCCTTTTGCTGGCCTCAGTGAGGTTCCACATCCTTGCTTTCCTGTCCCTCCCCCCTGGCCCAGAGTCCTTCATCAGGCCCAGTGTGATTAAACATACCAGGTAGATGATTTGTATGGCCAGTGAGTTGTATTTTTTCCTATATCAGATTTTCCTAAATCTGCCTATGGTACCTGCCTTATGGGACTCTGCATACACAACTATTTTAAAAATAGTTTGTTTTCAGCTTGACAAGTTGCAAACCATTTTCTTTCTCACTGCAGCCTGCTGAGAGGCAGACTAAGGCAGAGAGCATTCACACGGTACAGATGGGGACTCAGGTGGTGAGGGGTTTACCCCAAGGCACACAGCCCTAAGGTCAGCCCCAGGGTCACACTCAGGTCTTCTGACTCCAAGTCCAGTGCTCCTTTTCTCTACGCCACAGCTGCCTCCCTGAGCATACAGGCTGCCTGGACCCGGAAAGCCCAGAGGATGCTGGGGCTGGGGGTGAGGCGTGAGGGGTGAGGAGGAGCCTGTCTGGGATTAAATTGCTGTGGATGCTGCCCAGGGCGGCTGATGGAGAGGGAGCCCTGCTCCCCACAGTGAGCCCCCAAACTGCCAGCCTGGTGCAGGGCTCACCCCATGCCACTAAACACTCACAGCTCCTGCTGCAAAAATGCCTAGGTGTTTGCAAGACAGCGTCCTGTCCTGGGACAGGAGGCATAATGTCCCAAGTTATGAAACTCCGCCCTGTCTATTCAGCAACACATGCTGAGACCCCTCCCTCCCAACACACACACACACACACACACACACACACACACACACACGTGCACCCCTGTAGCTAAGCAGTAAGACAAGGTACCCTTGCCCATTGAGAGTGATGTTCTGTCCCCTCTTCCTGACCCAGCCTGGCCTGTGGAACTGTTTCCGGCCTCTCAAGGTGAGGCTCAGTGCCTGGGCAAAGCACCCTCCGCTAACATACTTCACAAGCATCGCCTGAAGGCTGATTTTTGTAGAACGCACCCTCAGCTCAGGGATTTTGCGGCTTACTTTCTTGGCCTGCCTCTCGGCTCAGGTCACAGCTCAGAGGGAGAGACGTCCTCAAATGACTCCCTTTCCAAGGTAACCAGCCAGTGATCAGTATGAACTTCCCGAAAGAAGAGCCCTATTTTCTCCCTGATGCCTTCCCAGGGGCAGCTGCTGACAGGTCTGCATGCAAAGTGGCGCTCCTCACTCTCTCCTGAGCCGGCAGCCCTGGTCGCTTGCTGGGAGCCTGCCCAGAGATGTGCACGTGTCCGGATGGCTTGCTTGGGGATGTTAACCTGCTCTCTGGAGCCCGGGTCTTCTGCCTACAGAGAGATAAGGAGGGAATTGTCGGCTGCAGAGCACCCAGCTGTGGCTCCTCCGTCCCCCCAGCCCAGACGCCTAGAGAAAGGGAACCAGCCCAGCTTTGGGTGCATACTGCCTGCCAACTGCGCCCTCTGGTGGGGACCCACGGCCCTGTCTTTCGCCCCTGGCTGGAAGGAGAGCCACAAGGTGACTTTGAGGAGGGATTGGGCGCTATGACAATACAGGAGTGGGGGCTTAGAGCTGCATTCTAATAGGGTGCCTTCTTCACAGTGTCCTTCCCTGGCAGGTGACTGAGCGGGGAGGGGTGTTGTAGGCTAAGAGGAGCTGTGTATTGTGAACTCCTTTGAAGCAGGCTGGTAAGCTATAGGCCCCCTGGGCACGCAGGATGGGGTTGGGGGGTTGGGGGGAGAGGTAGCAGGATGGGTGGAAACCACCAGCCCTCTTGTTGTCTATGCGAACAGAGTGGGTTGTTTCTGGACAGCATCCTTCTATGGGCATGCTACTTCCTGTCTCCGAGGCTGCTTCTGCTGGCTGGATTGGTCTCCAAGTGGCTCTCCCTGATGGAAAGATCCAAGACCCAAACCCCCCTTCTCCCCAGCCCCTAGGTAGGTGGGCCTGCCCATAGTCTTCCTGCATCTTCCCCTGGCCAGAGGAGCAAGAAGCCAAAACTGTCTTTCCATCTGTCCCTGCGGACCCCCTCACCTAGCCTCTTTACCCTGAAACAGAACTGGCTTGTGATTTTGCATAGCAAGAGTCAGCTGTCCGGGTAAACCAGGAGTCCACTGTCTGAGCTCTCCGTTTTCCTTACTTAGCCCAGAGGGGAAAAGGTGTCAGACCAAGATAATACCGCCTTTGAATATCTGGGCTTGATATTTGCCTCCATGGGTGAGAAAGGCCAAATGTTATCTGTGAGTTTAATCTTCAGCATTCAAAATTCCTGTCCTATTTGTCTGCCCTGCGCGTTCTCAAATCAGCCGTTCACTTGCTCTGAGCCGCTGTGACTTTTTGTCTCTTTAACCTGTTTTCTCCATCAGCCGGTGTACCCATTACTCTGCTCCAGCTTCCAGAGGGCACCTGGAAGTATCAGTTTCCCTTTTCTCTGCTCAGTCAGGAGCCAGACACAGCTGGTTGGATCTCCTATGTATCTTTGTGCCTCACTGCAGTCTCTGCCAGCCTGGCTTGCGTGCGTGGTCAGTCTCTTCCCATCTCTGGGGCAAGGCCGAGGCCCAGAGTGGGGCTGCAGATGTGGAAGGCAGCTGGTCATGGGGCAGGGGGAGATGCCAGGGCAAGCAGGGGGAGAAGACTGTAGTAAGAAGCAGCCCCTTGGAGACAAAGTCGTAGAAATATGTGGAGTCCTGCTCATCTGGTTCTTCCGCGTGGGTGAGCCCCAGACTCAACTTCAGCTTTCAAAATCAATGAGAACTTACTCTTGGAATTTAAAAAATACATATTTCCCCCCATTTTGGAAAGAAAAAGTTTAAGCTGCCAAGGGGAAATGAAAAGCTGAGACAAAAGTGACCTGGTTGACAGTCCCTCACTGAAGAAGGAAGAATGGAATTGGAGGTGGGGGACGAGGCAGGGCTAAAGCTCAGGGCTCAGGCAGGGTCTCCTCCTGCTGCCCTTCCTCACCTCCATGGTCAGGATCTGGGGCTGTGACGTCTCCTCTCTGAGGACAGGTGCATCCCTAGCTCTTGGTCTCAGCCTGAGTGTATACAAAGGTAATGAACAGAAAGCAGGCATTTCGATCCGACGTGCGTTAGCTGTGAATTGGTTCAGTCAGTATGCTCTGCATTCATACTTCTTTGTCTTTTTTTTTTAAACAAAAGGAAAAAAAAGTTTAACCCCCCCCTTTCCTTCTACTGCAGGAGGTGAGTGTGGGGGTGTCCTCTGAACCATTGGCATTCACCCAGCTTCGGCCCCAGCCTCCAGATTCGCCATCCCCACCCCCCCTCCATCCCCTGCTCTCCACCCCAGAAGGGGACCCCTACCACCATCATTACGGTTATGTCAAGATCCCCCAAGTTTTCCATGACATATCCCATCCTCCGACCACGTTCAGTATTGACTACTTTCATACAGGGCTATAAATGGGGGTGGGGGGAGGAGATAGCCAGTGGGGAGGGGGGGGACGTGGTTGGGGGAGGGGCTGGAGAATGGAGATCATTTTTGGTCTTTTTTTTTTTAAACAAGGAAAATACAAATTTGTCATTGAATGGATCCAAAAACAAACAAATAAGAAAAAAGTGAAACGAACAAACGAAAAATTTATAATCCCTTCCCCAAAGATTTTTTTTTCCTGGACACAAATTGCTTTGTTTCCTGTCACGTTTTAATATCAATATTAACACAATGTGTAGTCTAAAACTAGTTCCTTTGTAGTTTGCATGGGATGTGAATGCTGTCTCAACGTGCCCAGACCTAGACAAGACTGCATGAGCACCAATTCAGATGTGAAAAAAAAAAAAAAACATCTCTCTCTTTTCCTCTCTCTCTTCCATATATATCTCTATTTCTATCGTGATAATATGGTGGGCAGTGGAGCACCTCGGGTTGGTTGCCTTAGTGTGTTGAATGATTGTTTTTTTATTCTCTCTATTTTTGGAGCTCCGAGCTTCTTAGTAGTAGCCTGGGCTGAGTATTCTTGAGTCCCTGCTAATGTTTTCGCATGGCCTTGGTTGAGTGTTAGAAGTTGGGCCTCAGCTGTTTTTCTCGAGTGTTTGGCTTGTAATGACCGGTGCATGCCTGGCTTCTGGCCTCATACCCAGCTCTATTCTCTGCACACCAGTCCTGAATAGCTACAGTGCTCAACCGAATTTTGGCGCGCCCGCTTCCCCGGCAGGCTCCAACCCCGCGCGGCCCGGAGGCTTCCCGGGGGCCAACAGCCCAGGACCTGTCGCCGATCTGTACGGCCCTGCCAGCCAGGACTCCGGAGTGGGGAATTACATAAGCGCGGCCAGCCCACAGCCGGGCTCAGGCTTCGGCCACGGCATAGCTGTAAGTACCTGCCTCCCCGGCCCTCCCGCCTTCTCCTTCCCACCCGTCCCCCGTGGGAGAGTGTACCGGAAGGGCCCCGGGGTGGGGGCTGCGGAGAGGGCGGCGGGTCCCCGTGCGCACTGCACCAGCCGCCTGGGGCCGGATCTCCTCCGCTTAGATTTTTCCTGAGCAACAGGCACGCGGCCTGTGATGATGGCGGGGAAGGAGCACGGGCAAAGTCAGGTTCAGATCCCCACTCAGTCACCTCCAGTCCATGTATAAACCTCACGTCCCTGGCTACTAGATGACAAGAAGTACGCCTCCCTCCAAAGACTGTGAGAATTCATGGAACTAGGATGTGTCACCTGCTAGCCCATAAGAGGCCCTCGGTATCAAGCCCCTTCTGGAGACTGCTATGTGGGCCGTGGGACGTCTGAGCCTGGGGACCACCTCAGGATAGCAACCTTGGGGGACACAGTCCCCTGGGCCTGAGGTCCAGAGGCAGCGAGCTCTTGGCCCTGGGACACAGTGTGGGGTTCAAACTCCCTCCCGGTGGCTCCCTTTGCTAATGATTCTTACAGTTTCCAGGTTCCAAGTAAGTTCCCATCGGGTTCCTTAGCTGCAGCCCCGCAAAGGCCAAATGCATTTGATATTTGTAATGCTCTGTGGTTCTATAATCTAACTAATCCAGGCAATGGAAATTTGCTTAACAGATTTGCATGCTGTTTTCAGATTGTATTGTTCTTCCCCCTCCTGGTGTGTGTGAGCATGAATGTGCCTGAGCCCACTCGCTCGCTGTCCCTTCCATTTGGGGAACAAATTCAGCCCCCCTCCGTACTAGCCGACCTGGGTATCTTGGAGGCAGTTGGGTTCGGCCGAGATGGGAGTGTCTGCTGCTCCAGGCCCCGCCCCCGTCCGGGCTGAGCTGGAGAGAACACAGCTCCTGCAGACAGTCTGGGCCACCCGGGCACCTGTTCCCGGCACTGGAAGCCACGCACACACATGCGCACACGGGCACACACACGGGTGCACGCGTACACTCTTAACACCGCACACACCCTTTCTCTCACGTGCTTACACCTGCACGCACACTCACACACGCCCTCTTCCTCTCTCCCCCACCCCCACACACACGTGCTCTCTCGCTCGCTCGCTCCTCACACACACATATTCTCTGTGTGTGTCTCTCTCCCACACACGTTCTCTCTCTCCCTCTCACATGCCCATTGCCACCACCTCCGGCCAGTGCAGTTTGGGTCCTTGTTCATTTCTCCTCCCAAGCCGGTGTCACATTAAGCCAGCAGCCCGCCGAGTCAGCCCCCCCTCCCCGGGGTGCGCTGCAGCGCCAAATCGCAGTAGTAGTGTCCAGGAGAGTGCCTCAATTTGGGACCGTCTGCCACCACGTGTAGAGCGCGACTCCTTTCCATTTTCCGTGCACAGAAACACAGACCCTGTTTATTCTTGAAAAACTGGGTCTTTTGACCTGAGTGCTGTCACCGCTTCTCAGAAATAAGCACAGGTGGCCTCCCATCGTGTATGCGCAGGGCTTGCTCTCTCCCCAGCCGGAGCTGTTGGGACCGCGGGACAGAGACACTGCCATCTTGGCCTCCAGAGTTCAGGGCAGCAGCACCCAGCACTCTGGGCCCAGCTCCCGTGAATCTGGCTCTCGATTTACCCCCCTGGGGTGAGCACACAGGCTGGGGGTGGGGAGTGGGGGCCGCAGGGCTCCGGGCCGGGGAGGAAGGCCCCCCGGCCCCTCGTGGCGCAGTGTCTCAGAATTACATATTCATGCTGGCAACCACAGTCTAGTCCTAGAGATAATTTCCTTTCCCAGAATATGACAATCTGTTCCCGTGTATAGCGTGCTGATGACCTTAACAATTGTGCAATTTTAGGGACCTTTGATTGCAACGGCCTTTACAAATGGATACCATTGAGCAGGTGCTTCTGTTGCCACCCCACTCTGAGGTATTACCTTCCCCGCCATGCGTCTCCGCCCCGCCGGGCGTGGCGTACGTGTACGCGCACCTCCGTGCTAGTACGCGCGCGCGCCTGGGCTCGTCGCGCCCACACCTCTCTCTCCTCTTCCGCGACCCCTTTTCAGGGGGGTGGGGACCAAAACCAGTCTTTTACTCTCTCATCCCTTTCTCCAGCTTTAATCATGACCCCCAACTTTTTTTTTACTGTCTTTTTTTTCCCTTCTTGATTTGGTTTTGATTCCTTTTCATTATCTTCCCCACCCTTCATCTTTGTCCGTCTTGAAATACAATCAAGAGTGTAGGAAACTGGAAGGTGATCTGGGGCTGTGCTGTCCCAAGGGGACCCTGGGCCAGGCCCACCCCCACCCCACCCCCGGCAGGGGGGTGGGAGGGGCGGGAGAAGGAACAGGGCCCCGCCCCTCCAGGGTCCTGCCAGATGGCCTTTTAGGTCCCTGGGCCCTTTCAGCCTCCCGGAGCTCGCTGGCTTCAGCCAGTGGGGTTCATGCAGTCAAAACAGCCAGACTCCATCTTTTAGTGAAAAGAAAACATTTTTGCCAGTAACTACTGAGTAATTATCCAGATTACCGCACGAAAAGCAAATTAAATTAACGACATCACCTGCGTAACGTGGATTTGGATCCCTGCCAGTTTCCTAACCTTTTAAACTGAGCTCAAGTTAATTAAACATTTTTTAAATCACTTTGATGGGGATATGGAAGGGGCGGAGTGGAGGAGAAGGGGAGGTTGGGGCAGTCAGTGAGGGAGCCTCTTCCAGTCTTATTGGAAAAGGACTATCTGTTGCTCTTGGGAAGAACACTGAGAAGGAAGAGGGGTTCACTTATGACAGCTAGGTGGGTACTGTTAGCACGTTAGCTGGGGGGCTTGAAGCGTGGGTTTGCCTCTCTGGAAGAGGGAGGGGGACAGCTGAGGATGGGCACGGGTCCCAGCTGGGCCAAGAGCGCCTCTCCCTCTGGGAGTTGGGACAAAGGAGAAGCAAGGCTGGAGATGGGTTTGCAGTTAGTAGGATGCCTCTCTCATAGAAAGGGTCACTCTAGGCCGCCAAGTCAGCCAGGACCCTCTAGGGTGGGCTCAGTTGGGGGGCCAGGTTGAGTTGAGCTCCATTAAATCTCTTTTGGATTTTTCTAATGTTGCTGCTAAGGAATCACCTCAACTAATGCAACTGCCTCTCTTAACCAAATAAACCCCGTGTGTGAATTCTCCCTGCCCCTCCCCTCCACTTCCCTTCGAGCACTGACCCGGCCAATGCTGGCCAGAGCCAGAGGCCACTAACAGTTTGAAGGAGAGCTACTCACTACTAATTAAGCTGGTTTTGGGGGCCCAGGGGAAGTAAGGTTCCTCTGAGAGCAGAGTGGACTCTGGAGGTTGGAGGCAGCTCCGGCCCTTTATGGAGTCAGGTGACAGGGGTGAAACCACTACCAGGCACAGCAGGTCCCTGCAAAGTCACACGTTAGGGCTGCAGTGCCGTCTCCCTTTTCTGGAAATGAGGGTGGCAAAGGGCTTCCCACCGCAGCCCGCCCTCCAGGACCCCCAAGCTTCTGTGGGAATAGGGGGAGAGCAAGGCATCTAGCCCATATCCTGCCCCCTCCCCCCACAGCTGGGGGACCCGCTTCCCACAGAAGGATGACATAGCCAGGAGAGTGGAGGTGAAACCCACCCCCTCCAACATGGATGAAGCGAGCCAACTGAGTCACATGTCTGAACCAAAGCACGCACTCTGTCCCTCACAGAGGTTTCATTCTCTGACATTGAGTGCCACCCACAAAGGACAGGCCCAGGCTCACAGTCAATTCAGGGAGACTCAGCGAGTCTGTGAGTCCCGGGCCTGTCGGTATGTCCTATAGCCAAAGCTGGGTATTTGTTGTGTGTGTTCTTCCTGACCTTGAGTCCTTGATAGGAAACATCATTTTTTAAAGATTTTTTTTTGTAATTTGCATCTTTAGTTATTGACATGGACGATATCTAATAAAGTTGCAGGTTTTTAAACACTTAGCTTTGAAAAACCGGAAGTTTAACCAGAAAAAAAAAACATCGCTTGTCAGCTTGCAGTTCACCAGTGTGGCTGACAAGCCAGCATGGCCACATTTGCTGACCGCATTTCCTGTCGCTGCCCCAAGAATGCAATAGCGCCATAGCAAATCGGCAAAATAGCACACCAGCAAAATGAGTCGCAGCGCTGTCTGCTCCCCAGCATCAGACGTGGCGAAGAGGTCAGCTTTCCCCAGCCGTGACCCCAGGAAGCCGTTAGCCTGGCCATTTTCAAGCCCACCCGATAGCCCAATGTAGTCATACTTGGAAAGCATTAATTAAAAAGCTGGGATAAACAGTATGTCCGCCTGACCCGTCTTCTCTGTCTTCCCACTCCATGTTCTCCTCCGGGCGACCTTCTGCACCCTGCAGAGCATACCTGGATGTCCAGGCAAGACTGGGCGAAGTTTCTGAGTGGCCCTTTGTTTAGGTGATGTCATCAGACCTGGACCCCCACCAGCCTCACTCCCCATTGCAACCAGAGATGGCTCACTTCGGATCGAGGGTTGACTACATCTCATCATCTCACGAATCTGCTGTAATATACAACAGCTTTTAAATGTGTATATAACCCATGATTTTGGTTTTGTTTTGTTTTTCGTTTTTCTTGATGGTTTCCCCCTTCCTCTCCTCTCTTCCCTGTCCTCCTTTTAAATCTCTTTGAATCACATTTGGTAGTGATTTTGACTTAGTCCGGTAGTCATATAGCTTTAATATCTAGTTAAAAGCTAACCATAGTATAACTGTTATATTAAGGTATTATTTTTTTCTTTAAAAAATTTTTTGTTTTTGCTTGTTTTGATTCTGTTCTCACTTTTAAAGGATGCTGAGATGGTAATATGACTCTCAATATTTTGGTACCAATTCTGAGACTGTATGGATTTTCCGGTGCGGCTGTGCACCCACAGAAGCAAAGTTGTGAAGTGTGGAGCAGGAGATGGGCATAAGCTTTCTACTTTGCGTTGTGTAAGAAGTGAGATGTAGTAAGCTAATTAACAGACTCTCTAGCGGTTCTTTTTTGTGACGTCTCTTTGTTAACCTAAGTATATCTATTTTCGGCAATAAGGTAAGGACGACGATGTTCTGAGTGTCCTTCTTTTCTATAAGTGCTTTTTTTCTGTTGAAAGAGGTGATATTATAAGGTTTTTTGAAATTGTGAATTCTAAAAACAGAAACGTTGTAAATACAATTCCATTAACTACATAGAAACTATTAAGAAAGAGAATCAAAAATATTTTTGTGAGGGAGTCGGTCCCAGGCAGTTCGATGCCCTGTGGGAAGGAGGAGGGGAAGGGACGGTAACCAAGTCAGTTCCGAGGCGGAAGGACACCCCGCTGCCGGGCGACCCCGGGGAGAAGTTCCAACACTGTTTAGCTCCTTCTGTCTGTGTGATAGACCTAAGAAGTGTATTCGTGTCATACCAGCATATTAACCTCTCGTCTGTGCACAGCTTCAAATGTTACCGTCTAGTTAGATTTTTATTTAAAATATGAAAAACTGCTTTTCCCAAGATGTTTTTTAAAAACAAAGCTACAATTTTAATATTTAACATATTTAAAGTTTCAAAGCACACCTGTTTGGCTTGGGTGGGGAGGGGTGGGGGGACATTCTTTTTCAGTCTTAATTTTTAAATATTTGATCATTTTCTATTGTCCAACCATTTCAGCACCTCCAAAGGTCCCTAGGACACTTTGCCTCTCTTTGCCCCACCTCCACACCCCCTCCCGGCCCCAGCTGGGGGCGGGGGGCCCACCCCCCTGGGCCAGGAGCGGAGAAGCCTGCATTAAGAAACCCGTTCTCCATTCACTTTCTATTTACAAATTAGGAAAGCAACCTTTTGGTTTATTTTTTTTTTTTTAATACCTCAGTGCTGCAAGTATCACCAGAGAGGCTATGGAAGAATTTTTTTTTAATTTATTGTAGATGTAAACAGAATTTTAAAAATAAAAAGTATAAACATCGCTGCACTGTGACTGGTGGGAAAAACTGACAGTTTCCTGTTTGCACATGTTTGACATTGGCTGTTATAATATATGGTCCTCGGTTGGGGAAAGATACTTATGATGAAGGATATTTTTTAATTTAACTTTTTTTTAATATTGGTAATAGGTCGTCAACAGCAACTATAGAAGTACAACTCAATAGATGGCATTAAAACATATTGTAGTGTGGATATATATTTTTTTCTTTTTTAAAATGTGATATTGACATTTTATTAATATTTTTTAAATTGTTACGTTTATAAATTTGGTACTTAAGGCACAGCCAGTATGAGACACTGAATGCGACATTTATTATAAAGAGCTGCTGCACTCCTATTTTTATAAATTTTACTAACAAAGTAGACTAATGTAGACATTCACAGACATGGTAGGGCAAAGGCATCCTCAAACAAAAGGCTCCAAAATGCTAACTCGGAAAGAAAGAAAAAAAGCCTTTTTCAATTCTAATTAAACAGCAACGACTTTTTTTTTTTAATCTTGTTTCTCCAATTAAATGTTAGGTTGTTTGGTGACGGTTTTGTTTTCGGTTTTGTTTTTCTTTCTTTCTTTTTTTTATTTCCAAACAACCACATTAAGTAAAATGCTGGGCGCTTTTAAAATATCGAAACTTGTTCAAGTAATAAAATTTTTAAAAATAGAAGTTTTATTAAAACACACACACACATACACACACACACACACACACACACACACAAGAAAAAAGACAATAAATTCCCAGAAATTCAGTGTCTAGACTAGGGAATTTAATTACTATTTTGTCCATGTTGGTGATGTACTGTACTATCCTTCCTTTCTCTGCCTCCCCCGTCACCTCATAGGAGACTCACTGTTGATCACTGTCTGTTAATAATGTATAAAATGGCTATCTTGTAAACGTGCTATCTTGGTACTAGTATAGTGACTTTTTTTCTTCTCTTTCTTCTAGTACATATTGATAGATATAACATAATTAAGGTTTAAAAAAAATTAGACATAGTTATTCAGATTTAGGACCAGTAAGGATAGAACTTTCTCTTATTTATGAAAAAAAAAATGCTAATAATTTTGGGGCAGTTTTTTCCTTTCGATTTTTTTTTTTTGAATTTCAACTTTTTATTTTATTTTTGCTGATCTGATGTGGTTTCAACTAACCCAAGGTCTCATGATGCTCAAATGCCGACAGACCCAACGGCGTTTTGTAGATACCCCCCCCCCCAACTGTGAAGGGGTGTGCCATACTACCTTAAATGCTAATGCTAGATATGCAAAACTGGATTTTTTTAATTTATTTTTTAAAAGAGGGAGGCATGGTATATTAAAATGATTTTACTAAGAGAAAAAAATATTTTTTTAAGAATGCTCAGAAGAAATTGATAATCTGTGTGAATATGTTTTAGATGTTTATAATACCTTTTGAAGAGACCCAGTAGCCCATAGCACAAATCTCGTGGAAATCTGATATGTTTTAATGTGGCTACCTAGGTTAAGGTTCACGTTCGTCCCCCCCACTCATCTAGAAGTCCATTTTGGAAGATTTTTGTAAATTACTTTAGCACTGACGTTCAGCCTTGTCTTTGTTTCTGTTAAGCTCAATGGCGAACATGGGAACCACCTTTCGCCTTCCCTGGGGGAGCACCCCTCTTGGCTGATGGCTTTTCCCTGGGAATCATAAAATAGCCACTGGGTGACTTTCTGGCTTTCAGATCCATCTGCCGGGACCCCCGAACTCCTCCCCTCCCAAGCAGAGGGGAGTGAATGGCATTAGCTCCCGGACCCATTCCTGGTTCTCCCTGGACATGGAGCTGACGGGGATGACCGAGCCTGCGGTCCCCTCCCCAGGAGCGCTCTCAGCCCTGGTCTGTGGCCTTCCTCACACCCACTGGGAAAACCAAACAGCCTCGTGTTCTATCCCAGTCGCTCATTGGCTTGATTCAAACGAAGCCCCCACAGGCCTTTGCGTTTCTATCCATCATACCCTTCATCTTAATTTGAACTCGTAGCTTGGACTTTAAGGTAGCATGGCTCTATTGCTGTCAATCTGATGTCTCACCACACAGCAATTCACAGCCAGTGAATGTTACACACATCTTGCTAGACTAGTTTAAAAATCATTGGGTAATTGTTGGTTCTAATGACCTGAAAGGTGTTCAGTTTTTGTTTTCAGTTTATTGTTTTTGGTTTTGGGGGGTTTTTTTTGAGGGGGGGTTCTTTTTCATTTGGGGATTTTGAAAAAAAGATTTTTTTTGTTGTTCCAAATAGAAAAACAAAACCTATTTTGATCTTTAGTGCAAACGAGGGCTAGGGACTTAGCCACCACCACCACCACACTGTTTCATTCTGCCATTCACTCACTGCAGCATAATCAAGAATAAAGCAATATAGTTTACTACATTTTTTTTATTGAAGGTCAGCCATGCTTTCTGTATTATATTGCATATGAAATTGTTTACAAAAGAAACACTAACTCATACTTCTCTTTATCGGTTGGGAGTGGCACACAGGGACAGAGGGAGACTGGGGGAGGAGGGGAGGGGAGGAGAGGGGGAATTTTCTCTCTTGAATGTGCTTTACCAGCCGGCCTGTCTTCCAAGGAAGACAGAAGCGAGGAGGCTCGGGCGGGTGTGAGCAGAGGGATGGAGGCTGTCAAGCACATTGAAGAGAGACCCTGGTGGGCTCCCCTGCCCTCACCCTAAACAGAAAAGAAAGCAGAATCAGCTCAGCCCAGTCCTGGGCAACAGACACTACACAAGGAGACGCTGTACGTTAAGCAATACTTTAATACTGTAATATGTTTGCTTTCTTTCCTTTTTTTTTTTTAACCAAAAAAGAAGTAAGTAAACTAAAACAAAAATGTATAAATAAAACCCACCCCTCTGGGGGAAGCAACCTTAATTCAAACACTTGGCTATCAAATAATCCGAATGTATTGTCTCAGACAGGATTTCGTTTCTGGGAGGCAGGGGCACGAGGGGGGAGGGGGAGGGGGTCTGGGAGACAAAAGTTCCAGAGCCTCCCTAGAAGGCTCTCTGCTACTGTATTCTGTACATACTGTACCATCCTGTGTGGAATCTGTGAGTGTCCTCTTGAGTAGCGTGGGCTAGCCGATCGGCCGTTCATGGTGTATTGTAAACTCGGAATTCCATATGTAATAGGATGCAAGTCTAAGCGTTTCATGTGGACATAAATGTATCTAAATAAAACTTTCCCTAGCACTGTGGCTGACCTCACCCTTACTTTTATACTTTAGTATGAAACTGATGACAACTTTGGTAGTGAGTATTTTTTTTATATATATACATATATATGTATCTATATATATATATCTCTCAAGCATCTTTCAGGTCTTTGTGTGTGGCTTTCTTAAAGCCCTGTTGTAAAAAATTACTATGTGGATGGCAGTCTCTCACATCACAGATGTGGAAAGTATAATTTTATATTTGTATTTTCAAATAAATAAGTTTGTGAAAGGTTTCCATCCTCTACTGTGGTCCAGAAATCAATGTGTTTGTCTGACAAAAAAAAAAATAATAAAATACAATAAACTGTTTTGAACAGAGTTGTTCGGTGTTCCTTCACTTGCAGAAGAGCGCTGGGGTGGGGGAGCGCCATTGCTTGGTTTGGGGAGAAGGGTGTCACCATAATCTTTGCGAAAGGAGGCAGCGGAATCCCTTCCCCTGTCCCCGGAGAGCTGGCGGAACTATTTCTAGGAAGTGACCAGCGAGCACTGCTGTGGAAGAGCAGGCGGCAGAGCCCCGGGACCCCTGGGGTGAGCAGGGAGCCAACGCGAAATGTCCAGAGATCATAGGACCCAATGGTGGATATGTGTCTGAGGAGCTACATGGCTCTCCAGGTTGTAGGCCTCTGCTAGTTCTCAACAGCTTCCAGGAGAGGGCGTGAGACCAAATCCATGACCCTGGAGCAGGGGTCTGAAAGGGAATTAGGAAGCCTGGCCTTTGCTCTCAAGTTCAACGTCTTGCTTAACGAAGAGAATTTTGTAGGATCGCAAAATTAAAGGTGTAGAAAGAAATAGATCATCTATGATACTTCTGCCTTCTGGCTATCAAATAGATGAGAGAAGAGAAAGGAGACACGGTTCGTTGAGGGCAAGTCCCAAGACTTGGTGGTAGCAGTCCAGACATGGCCCGAACCAGAGGGATTCCTTGGCCTTCAAGCTCTGGAGATAAAGCACTAGGCCTGGAGATAAAGCACTAGGATCTTAAGGGACGAAGCTTCCTGGAACTGCTTCCTCAGAGCAGTGGGTAAAACCTTGGTCCCCAGGGCATGGCCTTCTCAGGCCCCTCCTCCAATTTCCTGGGTCCTGCTTTATTCCGGCTTTATTTTAGGGACATTGCTGCTACACAAAGGGCCAAGAAGAGAAGATGGAAGATGTCCCTTTGTGTCTGAGGCTAGAGACAGGAGAATTAGGTTCTAGGCCCACCTCAGTCCACGGGCACAGCATCAGAACTGAAGAGTGTAACCTCTGCTGCCCCCGAGAAATGAAAGACCAATGAAAGCTCAGTTGAGAGACTCCTTTTAGGAATTCTGAGAGGAGCAGGCCAGAGATGTGAAAAGTTCATCTTCCTCCTCATCCTCATCACTCAGCTCCATCCCGAAAGCCCAGGGGGGACCGGGGGGCATCAGCCATATGCTGATGGATCACACACATGGTCTGGCTAGTCCTGTACGGGCTGTGTGACTCAGCATTTTGATGTTCAGGGAGGATAGGTAATTTGCACATGGTCATTCCACTGCTCGGTGGCAGAATAGAGCTGTCATCTCCAGGACTTCCTGCTGGGTTCAAGCCTGGTGACAGATGTCCGCATCCGTGTTGAGTGTGCCTGGGTGGGGTGGGGGGAAAGAACTCTAACCTAAATGCCTAACTGTACCAAAAAGAGGCAAAAAAAATATCAATCTAAAGAAAACTAAACTTTCAGGGAGAAACACTAAAAATATTAAGCAGAAAACAAATCAAGAAAAAACTAGGAAAAGGAAAACTGAAAAACAACAACGTTAGGATAAACGCAAGCATAATATGTAGGGCAGACAGAATGCTAGCAAGATAATCCATCATTATCTAAATATGAATGGATTGAATTTTCTACCATTACAAAACAGGTGTGTTTAGGAAAACAAAACCCAATTATCTGCTGTTATAGAAACAGCTAAATGATAAAGATGGCTGAAAATAAAGGGGTGGAAAGAGAAAATAGGCAAACACAAACAAAAAAGGGCAAGAATTGAAATAGGGTCAGGGTGGAATTTAAAGGACTCAACAGGATATTCTGTAACGACAAAAGATATAATTAAGAGGATGTAGAGAAGATAAGCCTTATGTTTCAATTACCAGAAGAACTAAACACAAATCAGAAACTACTAGTGCAAAGAGAATTTGATGAAAATTAAAATACAATTTAAAAAAATTTTTTTAATGTTTATTTACTTTTGAGAAAGAGACAGAGCATCAGCGGGGGAGGGACAGAGGAGGAGACCCAGAATCCGAAGCAGGCTCCAGGCTCTGAACTGTGCTTGAACCCATGAACTGTGAGATCATGACCTGAGCTGAAGCTGAACCGACTGAGCCACCCAGTTACCCTGAAATACAATTATAGAGACTTTAATGCAACCTCTCTCAGAACTAGATATGGGTAATAAGCAAAATAAAGACATAGAGGAATTGTGTAATGCAGTTAGTAAATGATCTGATGACTACAGAATCTTTAAATAGAGAATGTACATTTTTGTCACTTACCCATGGAATATATACAAAAATCAGTCCATTGCGTGGCAAAATAATTTTAATTACTTCTTTACTAATAAATATTAATCATGTAATTGTTAATAAATAATAGCTAAACTTAATATTCTTTTATGTTTTTATTTATTTTGAGAGAGAGCATGCACGAGCAGGGGAGAGGCAGAGAGAGAATCCCAAGCAGGCTTTCCACTGCTGGCACAGAGCCTGACAGGGCACTTGAACTTAAAATCCATGAGATCATGACCTGGCCCAAAATCAAGTGTTGGACCCTTAACTGACCAAGCCACCCAGGTGCTCTGATAAAATTAATAATATTTATTGTAACAACCGGCAGTTGTGTAGTCCATATTCCATGATCATAATCCAATAAAATTAAGAATAATTAAATGTGGTTATAACCATTATAACTGCACAGGAATTAAGAAACTCAATTCTGAACATCCTTAGATCAAAGAGGACAGTTAAAGAAAATATAAACAGTCTAGAAAGCAACAAAATCACACATTATATCTGAATCTGTAACATATAGCAAAAGCCTTACCCAAAACTTCATCACGTTAAATGACTTCAGTGGGGAAAAAAGTATTTTTCGGTGAAGGAATTTATTATTCATCTTAAGGTAGGAAAACAGCACCTTAAAAAAAAAAGCTAGAAATAAGAAGTTGATAGACGCTAAAAGCTGTAAAATAGAAAACAATAAAGTCATTGAAGAGATCCAAAAGCTAAATTTTTACAAAGATGAATAAAATAGACAAGTCACCCTCAATAAAAAAGAAAGAGCAAAAACATGCAACCTCAGAAGCAAGAAAAGAGACAAAACCACAGATGGCAATGAGAAAAGAAAAGTAAGAGCAACAAATGTTAAAACTTAAAGGAAGCAGAAAATTTCCTAGCAAATATAAATTACCAAAACTGATCAAAAGTAGAAAACCAGAATAAAGTTATTACCACAAAGGTTATTGAAAGGGTAATTAAAGGTCTGATACTGAAAAATGGATTTGGTACAAATGAGTTTACAAATGAGTTTTATCTAACTGGTAATTCCAATGCTGTTAATATTAGCAAACTAAAGGAGAAAAAGACTATGTGATCATAACAGTAGATGCTCACAAAGTATTTGAAAAATACAGCAGCTGTTCCTGATAAAACCACAGAAAGTTGAAACAGACAGCAGTTATACACAATATAATAAAGACTAGCTACCAAAGCCAATGGCAATTATCCTAAATGGTGAAACACAAAATCTATTTCAATTAAAGTAAGAAATGTGTAGGAGTACTGCTATGACTTGATATTTAGTATTGTCTTAGAGGTTAGAAAAAGCAGTAAGATAATGAAATAATATAAATATTGAAAGGGAAAAAGAAAGGTAGGATTATAGACCTAGAAATTTAAAGAGATTTCAGTAAAACAAAACAAAACAAAAAACAAATACATAAAATTGCTATTGGAATTGATGTAAAAACTTTGATAAGGTGGCTGGATACAAGATAAATATACTCAAATCAGTAGACTTCCTCCTACTCACCGATAAACACCTAGTAATGAAATGGGGGGGGGGGATCACTTAGGGATAAATTTTATAGTAAAGGTATATGATCTATAAAATATTACTAAAGGCCAAGGCCCCTGGGTGGCTCAGTCAGTTAAGCATCTGACTTTGGTTCAGGTCATGATCTCATGGTTCATGGATTCGAGCCCCGCACTGGGCTCTCCACTGTCACTCCAGAGCCCACTTTGGATCCTCTGTCTCCCTCTCTCTCTGTCCCTCCCCAACTCTCCTTCTTTCTCTCTCTCAAAAATAAGTAAACATTAAAAATATATATATTACTAAAGGCCATAAAATAAGATCTGAAAAATGGAAAGATCACTTTCTTGAATAGAAATATCTAATCATAAAATGTCAGTGCTCCCAAATCTTATATGTACTGTAAAACACATAGAACATAGAAACACAATTCCAATAAAAATTCACATGGATTTTCTTAATTGTTTAAATAAATACTCAACTGATGTAAAAGAATAAATGCTCCCAAAAGAGCAAGAAAAGTATTAAAAAGGATCATTAAGTTTATCTATATTACCAAATCTCAAGACTTACCCTAAGTCACTTTGCTCTCATCAGTGTAGCAAAAGTATATAGAAAGAGTCAAGAAGTGGGCACTTGGCTGGCTCAGTCAGAAGAGCACGTGACTCTTGATCTGGGGGCATGAGTTTGAACCCCATGCTGGGTGTAGAGATTAGTAAAGATAAATAAATAAACTTTTAAAAAAGAGTGTCAAATAGATCAGTGGAATAGAATAAATAATTTGAAATAGATCCTGGTATATATTAGAATTAATACTGTCTGATAAATGTAATGAGTAGCTTAATTCTGCAGGAAAAGATGGATTACTTAATATGTGGTACAAGCAAAGCTGGCTTTTCAACTAGATTAAAAGAAAAGTTGACTTTCAACCTATGTTATTCATAAAAATAAATCCCAGATGGATTAAGGACTGAAATGTAAAACAATAAAATTCTGCAAGAAAATCCACACCATTTATGTACAATCTCGAAGCCTTTTAAAAGCTAAAATGAGAAACCCAGAATGCATAAAAAAAATCTTAGCACAAAAAATACTTAAATTTTTCCCATGGCAAAAAGTTTAAACTTAAGTTAGACCAATGATGGATTTGGGGGGAAATTACTCATCACACGGAGGATGAAGGTCATGATACACACAGAGCTCTTGGGAATTGACAAGCCAAAGGCAACCCAATAGGTAAATGGGTGAAAGGCGGGAATAGGTGATTTATGGAAGAGCCAATCCAGATGGCTCAACATATGAAAACATGCTCAAAATCACAAAATAGGAAATAAAAATTAAAGCTACACTCATCAGTCTGGCAGAAAATGAAAAGAGCTGTGTTACCTGCTGCTCTGAGCTACAAATGTGGTGCTCGGGTCCTATTGGAAAGCTTGTGTAGCCATTGCTGGATCTTGAGGGACATGTTTTCCTTGTCAGGATCATGTGAGATTGCCCAATCAGAAGTGCATTTGTAATGGTTTTCCCACCTTCTCACATCATCCTCTCCTTCAGAGTCTTGTAACATAAAGAAATGACTTTGTGTAATTTTCTGAATGTTTTGTGCTCTGCCTCCCTCAACTCTGAGGGATGCTTCCATGTGCTAAGCCTTCTCTGCTTTGTTTCGTGCATGGCCTACAATATTATATTATAAAGACCCTTCCCCCAAGATTCTTATCATTTCCAGTTTACCAGCCCATTTTTCTTTGATGGTCAGAATTGATTTCAGATTGGCCAGACCACTGGCCATTTCCTCCACCCCCTGGGAGATTAAATTGCTGGGCAAATCAAAAGCAGTAATTGGAAGAGATGCGTCTTTGAGGGCATCCCTTGTCCGCCGATGCCTTTCATCAACCCTCCAAAGGTGCATGGGGGCCAGGGCACCCCTCTTGAGAAGGGGAAGACGCTGGTGGCTGCACCAAGCAGCCTGGCTCTCCTGCCGCCCTCACCACCCTCCCGCGGGTCTCTGGTTAATTGCTGTGACATATTTATGGGCACTCTCTGAGGAAAGAGCAGGCGAGCTGGCCCACAGCATCCCAGCTCAGCAATCATCGCTGATTAAAAACTAGTTACAAAGCAATGAAGATGGAATCCTGTATTAACCAAATGACCCTGTCCATGGCCAAGCCCAGATAGATGGCAGTGATTATGAGAGCATCACTTACAACGTCGGCAAACGTTAACGGCTGTTTGAATTTCCGGAAGATTTACAGGGTAGTGACAGCATTTGGCTGGACGGGATTCAGGCTCTGCTTCCTGCCCAGATGTGCCTGTGTATTTATGGGTTTCTGTGGATTCATGGCCTAGCTTTGTCGAGCTTTGGGGTGGGTCTAATCTGAATACTCTGGCTTGTGTAAAGTTGCAATTTATCATATTGCCAATTTTCAGAGAATCTGAATTAGCTCAGCTACACTTAATGCTGAAACTATCCTGAAAGTAATTTAATCTTTCTTTAATGATTCAGAAGGCGCTTTGAAGTCTTGCACTAATCAGAGTCATGGTTATGAATATCAGAACTTGATATTGAAGAAGTGTGAGTATCCATAAAAGAATTAGGTGAGGGGATTATGGAAAACAGCACATGTGGCCCGTTTCTGTGAGAGCTACGTGTGTCGGGGCGCATGTAAGCACGGTGTGATAAGAAGTCTAATGTGGGCTAATGTCAATGTCCCCGTGTTCAGTGAATGGCCTGTGAAAAAGTCGGCCTTTCTCCCTGGTCCCCTCCGCTCCCACCCCTTCCAAGAAGATTTTGGTCTTTGCTGGTTTGGGTCTCGGCCATGTAGATTTGGAGCAGGGGGCGAAATGGCCTGCCCAGGAAAGGCCCAAGAGCCAAAAAGACGGGATCCAATTTACTAAGAAACAGAGAAATGAGCAGCTGTTAGGTGAGCAGGGCAGGGGTAGGGCGAGATCCCTCAGGGGCTGGGTAGGGAAGGGGAACCTAGGGAATGTCCAGAGCCAACTGCCATGACTGTGAAGTGTGAGTATGGGGGTGTGTGTATATGTGTGCGTGTGTCTGTACACACGTGCATGTGTGTGAAATGAGGACAAACACCTCTCATTAGGTTGTTAAAAGTCTGGGGGTGCCTGGGTGGCCCAGTCGGTTAAGCAACCGACTTCAGCTCAGGTCATGATCTCGTGGTCTGTGGGTTCGAACCCCACGTCAGGCTCTGTGCTGGCAGCTCAGAGAGTGGAGCCTGCTTCTGATTCTGTGTGTGTCTCTCTCTCTGCTCCTCCCCTGCTTGTTCTCTGTCTCTCTGTCTCAAAAATAATAAACATTAAAATTTTTAAAAAAAAAAGTCTGAGGAGCCCACCATGCGCTCTCCCTTTCTGGTAAAAGAAAATTTAAATAGAGTCCCTATTTGGAATTTTTTGGAATACTTTAGGAAAGATTTACATTGCCTTTCAATAACTTTTGGCTACAGCTGTTTCCCACATGGAAACAGGGGCAAAATGTCAGGAACAAGAAGGCCTGGTTTTATAACAGTGCCCTTTAGGGCCAGAGACCATCCTCTACATCCCCTAGAAATGATACCCAGCGGCAGGGTCGAGCACACAGTGCTGGGCCAGCCTGGAGAGTCAGCCGGGGAGCCCCTGCAGCCATCACCTCTGCCCTCGCCCCTCACTGACCCCAGCCCTAGACGAAACAGAGGAGCTCCAAGGCTGGGGCAGGAACAGGACGATGGAGAGTTCCTGCAGTCCTAAGGAATAAAAACCAAATGGCCCTGAGTCTGAGTCATAGAGGAAACTGCATTTGCTCCCCCCGGAACCAGGCGTGGGCAGTGGAGCTGGGCACCTAGGCTGGGGATGGATGGCACGCCGACTTGAGGCCTGTAACACACACAGCCGGCGTGGGGATCTAGGCTCAGGAGAAGACCAAGAGCTCTTTCAACAAAAGAGCCAGCTCTGTGGAATGGCAGACAAAAGCAGTTTGCCATATTTCTGCCAGAGCCCAAATCGTACCCTTGCCCACCCTCCCGCCCCCGCTGCCTGACCCCCACAACACCTGTCAGTGGTCCATGGGTCTGAGCAGTTGAGGCCCCAGTGTGTACCAGACTGTGCTGTAGTTGGGGACCGCCCCCAATGCCGTCCCACTGTCGACTTCTCTGGACTACTGCAGTAGCCACCAGTGTCCTCCCTGGCCCCACCCAGCCCAACCATGTCACTGTCCCTTAGATCTTTGTTGGCCCTCCAAACCCCCAGAGAGGCTGTCAGTGTGGGCATTTAGCAGACCGGGCCAGAGCTGTGGATGCTGTGCTGTGTGGGGCAGTTCTGCACAAGGATGGCTCGTCCTGGGTCCCAGGCGGCCTGAGACATCATCCCATATGGTATTCACATAGATTATTAGGAAACCAACTTATATATATCTGTGCCTTTCGTCTCATTTGATTTAACAGCCAACTCAAAGTAGTTTTTGCACAATTTTAACATATAATAACGTATGTGGGAGTGTAACTACCACGTAAATGAAGAGAGGCACAGACTGTGTTTCATTCAGAACATTACCCAATCATTCACTAACTCAGAGAATCAAGTCATCGATGGCAATGGCCCTGGGCCAGTCTGCATTCATGGTGTCACATTCACAGTGACTGCACAAGCAGGAGCATTTGACCCCTTCTTTATGCCCTCTAAAGCAGCCCTTCCCAGATGTTTACAGATGCAAATATGTAGTATTTTATTATGGACCACTTACATTACATTACTCCTTTATATTATAGACTGAGCATTCTACTCAAGTGTTTAGGTACTGAACTACGTTTTATTATTTGTAGATTTTCTTTGGGGCTTGTAAAGGGGGACATTACAACATGGTTTTATATAAAGGAGGGTTGGGTCTGATAGAGTTGAGAAACAGGCTACTACTCAAACCTTCCAGGAAGGCTTCTAGACTCTTCTATGCAACCCATTTCTGCAGCTCCAGCCTCATCGCCTACCATTCCTCCAGCCTGGGGACCCTAACATAAAGAGTTCTACGGAAACAGTACGGGTCTCACTCACTGTCCCTGCAATGGATTGGACCGCCCGCCCCACACTGCCCAAAGCCACCATATTCACCTCTTCTTATGCCTCCCACATAACACCCACTGCAGAAGGACAGAAAGGCATCCAAATACCTGACTCTCTCCTTTTTGGGACCTGTAACTCCACTTCTGGTTCTCCTGGGAAAGAAGACAGGGGATCGGGTGAATGACAGTGCCATCCAGGAAGGTCTTGAATGTGTGGGATGTCTAACGCTTATGATACAGCTTGGTACCTGAACTCTTCTTAATAACAAATTGTCTTACAACTGGAGTGGTACCGAAGTGACACCCTCAGGGTGAGTCCCGGGGGGCTCAGGGTACAGGTACTCCTCCTCCTCTGGCTCTGGGCTGCCTTCCCCACCTGCCCACATCCACTCCCCGTGTCCATCCAAGTTCATCAACTCGGTGTGGAAGCAGACCGCTATGCCGAAGGTCCCATCGTCCAAGGGTCTAATCTACTGAGTGTGACATATTTACTAAAAATTTGCTTCTCTTAACTATTTACAAAGTGTTCAGAGATCTGTGTCAAATGAAACCATTTCTTTAGCACTGAAGACCTCCATGGGGTGGTCACCCACTGGGTTGCAACAGTAGATGGAAGTTGCTGGGCAGGCAGTGAGGGCTTGACTGGGGAAGGCAGCTCAGCTCAGCCTGGTGGTCCAGCCTGGTGAAGATTGGCAAACCAGGGCAGACTGGGGTGGCGGGGGCAGAAGGGGAGAAGACGGCAAGAGAAGAGTCTGAAGGCTCCCTGGCGCCCGGCCCCCCGCAGCCCTCCTGAACCTGCTAATCCACCCAGTAGGATGAGAAAGCAATTTCTTGAACCCACGAGCTGGTTGGAACCACCTATCAGAGTTTTATTTCAAACTTCCAATAAAGGAGCTGCTTCCATGAAGTTCAGCTGGAGACCTTCCGTAGGGGGGACATCTGAAGCAGAAGGGTGTCTGAGCCCCACTGTTAGAGCAGGTACCTGAAAGAATGGACTCAGGGAAAGCTGAGCGAATAAATCTAGCTTCTCCAAGAGGCTTTAGATCATGTCATGCAAAACTGTCCTCAGTTCTATCAGAGACTAAGTAGGGGACAATTTCCTGTCACCAAGAATGGCAGTAAAGACTATCTCAAAGAAACAAGGGGTGTGTATAAATGGGTACATCCAGAAAATATGCTGAAGTTGGTCATTTGATGAATCAGTTATGGGGATGTTGGTATGAGGATGCGTCCATGTAGGGCTTTCCGGAAGTGTCAGCAAGTGAGGGAATCAAGATCCCTCTTGAGGAGTGAAACTATAAACGAGCAGAGGGACACGTCCGTTAGCCATGAAAGCATAGAACAAAGAGAGTCTCGGGGCCAGTACTTCTGGTAGGAAGAGGAAGTCATAAGCAATAAACTTCAGTTGTCGAAGCCATGGGCAGGACGTCTGCAAGGTAGCAGTGGACGCAGGGCTCTGCGCCTATGGATTTCCAGCATTCTCGTCCCACGCTCACAGCTTCCTCACTGAGAGACAGGTGCATCAGCCTTTCTCATTGATGCAGTGAAACATTTGCTCCATCCAGCTCCCCTTGCTCTGATTGAAAACGTGCCCAGCAACCTTCTTGCTGCAATCTGGCCTCCCGGGTAGTCCTAGATGATGTCAACGAACCGGCACTCCAGAATCATCCCTCTGTTTGTGTGCTCAGTGGGCAAGCGGAGAAAGGTCCCTCTCGACGTGCTGACGAAACCAAGTGTGCACCTCTGCAAGTGGATGGAGTAAATTCCACAAGGCAAAGCACTCGTGCTGGAGGGGCCTGCCTGCCCCACACCCCGGGGGTCCCCTCCAAGCTCACGTGCCCTTTCAGAGCCCGGGGCTCACCTCTACCCCTGCGTTTCAGGGGTTACACAGCCATTTCCCGCCCAGCCTGCAGGCAAGTATCACAACTCCTTCGTGTTTGTGTCCCCTGCTCAGCTGGGAATAGTGCCTGGCACATGCTAGGCGCTGAATCAAAATGTATCAAGTGAATGGGTAGACGGGCCATTTGGCCTTTGAGCCTACTTTTAGAGATGGAGCTCGGGCCCAACCCCTCGGAAACACCTCCTGAGGCCTTTGGGGTCTGCTGATGACTTTCTGAACTTCTGTGAACCTCCTCTTGGTTCTGCCGAGTCGCTTGGCTCTTCCAGTCTGCCCTGTTCTATACCCTGTGCCGGGCGGGCTTCGGAACCGCCACTCCTGGATGGAGAGCTGGCCCTGCGACCTTGGGCAGGTTACTTAACCTCAGCTTCTCCCTCTGTGAAATGGGAATCACGCAGCCAGCTCTACCGGATATGACGTAGGTTTTCTGTAACACCATGGGCTTTGGCGTGAGGAAGACGGGGGAGGGGCACACTAACATTTTCCCCAATCTTCTAAATAGTCCCGACATACAAATATGCAAATCACCCCCCCCCCCCCCCCCCGCCCCCGCCCCCGCCGGCCACACTTAACCTCACCTCCATCCCCACTCCCGATGCAGGACGCTTGGAGCCAATGCTCTTGCAGAGAATCAAAGGGGCCCTTTATTTGCTTCCCTTCTCCCCCTCCTGCCTCCCGGGAGTCTCCAAGGTGAGCCAACTTGGCCTGACAGCTTTGGAGTTTGTGTTCCGTTCGGGGAGGGGACTGCCACCTCCATCTGGAGCGGGAAGCAGACGTGAGCTCTGCACAAAGAAGATCTGTCCCTGCAACCCTGGCCCCCCTCTCCCTCCCACCCGCACAGCAGCTGGCTTCCAGGGGAATCCAATGACAGCCAGACTCCTGGGAACCGACCAAACTGGCGAGACCAATTCTGTGGAGTGATCCATAGTGACAAAGAAGCCTCAGACCTGGGAGACCAGCAGGGGACCAGTTAACCCATAAAGGGACAGACAGTCTAGGGGACAGTGTTCTGCTCCTCTGCGCCAATGGGCACTGTCAACTGTTGCCTGATTCCCTGCTGCTATTAACCTTCTGGAAGCTGCAAATGACCTTCTTTGTTGTCTTTCTGTGCACAAGGTAGCTTCTGCCCTCTCGGGGACTGCCTTTACCTTGCCACACGGCAACCTCCATTCTGGGCACCTGACCACCTGCCCATGCCCCGGACTTAAGTCTGTGCAGTTTTCCAAAAACACAACAGCAATGCCTGCTGTCTGTCCTGCAGGTCGAGTCGCCTCCTCTGCCTGCAGTGTCCTTCCCTGCACTCCACTCTTCCACCGGACTCACCCCTCCGCAGCTGGCCCCACTCAGTCACGGCCTCCTGGGAAGCCTTCCAGGACGAACGGATGGAGTGCACCTCTCTTGGGCTCCCACAGCCCCTGGGCCCCCTTCTGCGACAGCAGTGACCCAACGGTAATGGAACTGCTTATGTGTCTGAGCGTCTGAGGGGTGTGGACGCTCTTGTCTCCCATTTTTAAGTCTCTGGCTCCTAGCACAGAGCCTGGGCACTTTTTGCTTCCCTTTAAACCCTAATTTTTTTAGTAGGTGCTCAACAAATTCATGTTGAATTTAACTGAATTTGGTAAGAGGTTCAATTGCTTTCCCCCAAGCAAATTTTACCAGATCAGCATTACACCGGAATTTATACATTGGTGAATCATGCGTATGCAGTTTGCTTTTTTTTTTTTTAAATAACAGCTTTATTGAGATCTAATTTGTCTACCAGGCAATTCACTCACTTAAAGTGTATAATTCAATTGTTTTTAGTATCTTCACAGAGTTGTGCCATTATCGCTACGACCAATTTTAGAACAATTCTATCTCAATAGATTTGTCTATTCTGGGCATTTCATGGAAATAGACTCATACAATATATGATCTTTAGTGACTGGCTTCTTTCACTTGGCGTTACGTTTTCAAGGTACATTCATGTTATAGTGCCTATCAGTACTTTGTTCTTTTCTATTACCAAATGATATTCCACTGTATGTATACATCACATTTTATTTATCCATTCATCTGTTGATAGGCATCTGGGTTATTTCCACTTATGGGCTATTATGAACAGCTTGCTTTTTTTTTTAATGCTAACGATACTTTATATTTTAAAATAATTTCAAACTCACAAAAACATTTTTGCAAGAACAGTACAAAGAACTTCCTTTATTTTTTTTTAAATTTTTGAATGTTTATTTATTATTGAGAGACAGAGCATGAGCATGGGAGAGGCAGAGAGAGGTGGAGAATCTGAAGCAGGCTCCAGGCTCTGAGCTATCAGCACAGAGCCCGACGCAGGTCTTGAACTCACGACCCACGAGATCATGACCTAGGACTAAGTTGGGCACTTAACCAACTGAGCCACCCAGGCCCATCTGAGGATGAATGGCGGACATGATATTCCAGCACCCCTACCAGCCCTCCTGTGTACACACATACAGACTGTAGCACTTACTTCCTACAACAATGATACTCTCCTGCATAATCACAATACAACCATCACAATTAGGAAATTAACATTGATTCATTCCTACCAGACATCCAGGTTTCACCGTTGTCCCAATAACGTCCTTTATTGCAAAAGCTGGGATCTAGGATCATGCATTATATTTAATTGTCATGTCTCATCAGTCCCCCTCAATCTGGAACAGTTCCTCAGTCTTTCACACTGACTTTCATGACCTTGACACTTAGGAAGATTATGGGCAAGTTATTTTGCAGAGTCCTTCAATTTGAGTTTTCCGATGTTTCTTCACGATTAGTTTCAGGCGATGCCTTTTAACAAGAGTGTCACACTAAGTGGCTCTGTGTCCTCATTACTTTCTGTCAAGTGGTGCACGATTGCTGTTTGTCCTATTACCCGTGATATTAGCTTTAATCACTTGATTAAGTTGGGTCTGCCAGGTTATTCCACAGTAAATTTACTCACTTTTCTTTGTAATTAGTCAATATTTTGGATGGAAGCAAGTTTGAGACTATGTACATACCCATTCCTCATCAAACTTTTCACTCCCTAAGTTTGACATCAACTAACGCTTCTTGGCTGAAGTCATTATTACTGCGAAGTAGCCAAATGGTGATTTTCTAATCCCACCTTTTCTTATTAGTTGGCATTTTACTCTAAAGGAAACTTATTTATTTATATCAGTACAGATCCACAGAGTCTTATTTAAAGCGCCATAATTCATCATTATCATTACTTATTTTTATACTCAAAATGTTGAACATAAAATTTGAGTATCAGTTTCTCTGAGTTGAGATCCAGTGGTAGGTAGCCCCTCGTGCTGACTTCTGTGTCTCTTTGACACCTTCTCATCAGGTTTTGAACACTTTCTCATTTTCTGGCGCAAGATATTCTCAGCTCATCTCATACTCTCTCTGCCCCAGCCCAAGGATCACTCATTTCTCCAAGGAGTTCTGGCTCCCATGCCATGGAGAAGGGTACAGAGAAAGCAGGCTATGGGCTATAGGTCTGCTCATTGGTATTAGGATATCACGTCTCTTAGGCCCTTTCAATGGACACAGCTAAATAACACACACACACACACACACACACACACACCCCAACATGTACATGTATTTATATACATTTATCCATATCTATCTAGATACATATTGAAAAGCATGAATTCACACTAACATCTCTAATTCCAATCCATACCACAGAGTTAATTCTCGTTTTCCCCTTTTCCATATTTGTAACTGCCTTGTGAAAGGAGACACTTGGCTCCCATTATTCCCCTCAACGTATTTTCTTATTGAATGAGACCATATGTGTAAACAATCTCCCATCACCTTTGTGGACACCCACACGGGCACCCTCCTTACCTGCTTTGGCTTTGAAATCCCATATGAGGCCACTGTGCTCCCCTGCCCACCCTATGTAGCTGCTCCCTCCTCAGGGCTTTCCAGCTGCAAGACACCACACCTACCTCCCCCCACAGGATGCCCCTTCCACATGGACGCTCCCCCTCACGCTGACTGGGCTCTGACTCCCCATGCCGGCTGCCACTCTTGCCACTCCCACCCCCACCCAGTCTCTGAAACCCCACCACGCCCCGGTGCAGACTCTCTCCTCACCTAGACTCTCACCCCTTGCCCCATGCCACAGGGACACTCCCCCCACCCTGCTTGGGCTCTGACCTCCCACACTGGGCTGCTGGCCCCGGCTGATTGCATCCCAGAGTCTTTCAATATGTTTTTCCTTCTCTTTCATAAGAAATCGATAGAGGTTTAATAAAACTCAGGTCCAGTCTTTTTGGCAATAACACTTCACAGATAGTACTGTGTTCTTCTACTGCATAGCACGTGATATCAAGTTGTAAAATAATGTTATTCTAATTCTGTTTCTCACTCATCGTATGAAGAGCTAGTTGTCAACCATCTCTTTATGTGGTTCACGTGGGAAAAACAGGTAAATGCTTGATTCCTTCTCTTCACTTGTCAGTTTTCAAAATAGAGCCCCCTTCTGCCCCCTTCCTGCCACCCTCTCTCCCCACTCTGTAATAGCTGTAACATCCTCCAAAAGTAGTCACTGAGTGGCTTTTTTCTTTTCTTTTTAAAATTTATTATGAACTTATGGATTGAAATTTATCTTAATTTTTTTCCAATTTGCCAAGGAGTAAGGTCAGATGTGGGACAGATGGCATTGCACGGAGTGCCCATGTGACCAAATATGATGTTTTCAATCTATTGCAGTTATTATTTTATTGATGAGCAAACTGTCCCATTTTTGGGCAGTAGGAGACTTCTCAATTTGCCATCTTTGACATAAGATGTTCCAGGGACATCTTATATATTTTGTGGCCCAAAACTGGAACCCATCATTTCTTTAAAAATCTTGGACCCCTATTTTTCACCCTGATGATACTTTTTTAAAGTTGGGATGAAAGCAAGTGGCTGACCAGGAATACATGTAGACAATACGGGAAAGGAACTTACATTTAACCTATGGGGGAAAAGGATTAATTTTTAAATGGTCAAATCTATCTTTTATGAATTCTGCCTTTGTTTCCACATTGAGAAAGACACTCTCCACTTGGGTTGAGATACATGTTTGTCTTTTTTCTGTAATTCTTTTCCATATTTTTTTTCTTTTACACTTGCAATTTTTTGTTGAATAGTGTCCAGGAACTATGGCAATTTTTTCCCAAGTTGCCAGTCAGTAGGGTCAGACATTGCCCATATGACCAAGATTATCATCCAGAACAATTTCAAGTCTTTGTCAGTGTTGGTCTGCATTTAGTACAGACCAGGTTCTCTGCCAGGATCACGGGACATCTTCAGTTCTTGCTCTTAAGGGTCAATCAAATAAGGCAGGCAAATCATGAGCAAATCAGCATCATTGAGTATAGTCAGTGCTGGGAACAGTGTGGAAGGAAAAGCATGCACAGAAACCTCACAAAGGAGGTAGCACTTGAATTGAAGCAGAAAAGACCAGGGGGTATTTACCAGGTAGTCAAGTGGAGGAAGGGCATTTGGGGGCAAGTTGCTTAAATGGTCTGAGACTTGGTGTCTTCAGCTCGAAAACAAATGGGTAGAGCCACCTTCACAGGCTCATTATTGGGATGTGCAGGGATGGGCCCTCATGTGTGGTGTGCTGTGCAGCAGAAGACCCACATCACAGGCACCCTCTCCCTTCCCTGGACGGAGATGCCACGTCCCTGGTGGAGTGTCTCCTCTACCTTTCCTTCTCTGAACGTGGGGAGGTGGCATTTCCAAGAGGTCTAAGTCTTCACAGAAGAAGAGTTCTGAGATGGAATGAAGCAAAGGGCCCACATCCCCACGTGGGAGTGCGGATTAAGAGTGTTTCTGGAACCGGATTTGGTCACCCTCACGGTTTCCGCTGGGACAGCCCCAGTTTCTGGCTGCAAAACCGATTTTGGAGTGGAAGATTTAGCAGAGCTAAAGACACGATCTAGCGAGCTCACAGCAGGGCTTTGGGCAGGTCATTTCCCTCACTTGAGAACTGTTTCTTCTAACTCTAGGACATCCAGAGCACTCCCTGTGGCCCTGATCCAGCCCAAAGGTGAAGACAGGGAAAGGGGATGTACGCCTTTAAGGCTGTCATCCCATCCTTAATAGAGTTCACGTGCCAGCTGTCCCATTACCAGGTCCTCGGCCAGCAGTTGCCACGGTGTGTGGACCAGGAAGTCACGTTGCCATAATGAGATGTGTTTATTTGAATAAGAAGGTCAGGGAGTTAAGTAGTTGGTATTCCAGTCGTATAGAGTCGTTTGCACAGTGTCACTAATAATTAAAGGGGGTTTCGACTAATCTAGTTGCTCTTCCTAAATATACTCTGCTCAAGAAACTCATCAAAGCAGCAAAGTAATCTTTGAGGTTATTAATCTCCTCTGCTTCACAGCTGGGGCAAATTTATTTGCTTGAATTAGCATGTAATAAACTTATAATAAAGCTGCCAGAGCCCCAGCTTGGTAGAGAGTGGCTCCGTGTAATGGGCAGTTACATGTAGGGAATGAGGTGCTGGTCACACCCCTATCACTGCAGGCCTGGTGAGGCTGGGGACTGTCCCCAGGGACCAGGATGAGAGGGATTGCCAGGCGTAGGGACCCCAAAATGGAGCTGCAGGCAGCTTTGCAGACTGCACTCTCATCGTTGCCCCACCCCATTGCAAAGGTGAGGAAAGTGGGGCTCAGGAAAAGGAAGGAGGTGCCTGAAGCCATGCAGAGGACAGTTGGCAGAACCAGGTGAGAATTCCGATGGGAGCTGTGGCTTCCCAACCACCAACCATCTCATTGTTGGGGGTCCTCACGGGCAGGGGCTTTCCACCCCCGTCTACCACGGACCTTCGCTGTATCCCCGACTTCCCTGCAATCTGCCCCTTCTTCCTGCCCCTTCCCTATGCCACAGCCCCACCATGACCTGTTTGCCTTCCTTACGTCTCCATTTCCCAAGGTAATGCTGCCCTTCTGTGGTGCTAGGAGCCCATCTGGATGGGCAGCCTCACTGGTAACGGCTCTATGCACACTGAGGGTCGATGGGAGGGTGCAGAGGATCTCCTTCCTGAGCCCTGGGGCCTGGGGGGGGCCTGAGAGTCTTGTCCCTTCCCCCTTTCCTCTGCCTTTCCCAGGGGAAACAGTTCCACTGGTCTTTGCTCCTTGAGGTTGAAGCTGGGGAGATAATCTCCTGGTTCCCAGGGACCCTCACGTCCTTAGGGAAGAGCTGCTATGAGACAGCCACCTTTCTGGTGCTAACACTGATGGCTGCACACAGCATTCCTTTGATGGATTGTAGCAAAAATAACCCAGCCCGTGCATGGGGCAGGAAAAAATACGGGTAAAAGGACAGACTACCATTTTC
The DNA here is from genome assembly GCA_004023785.1 of Mungos mungo. Lineage (NCBI taxonomy): Eukaryota > Metazoa > Chordata > Mammalia > Carnivora > Herpestidae > Mungos > Mungos mungo. The sequence goes on from PISW01006487.1 coordinate 44,438, forward strand.
TCCATTCTACCACACACATAGCTGAACTCCTCATGCCCTCATCCCCTTCCCTTCATCCCTCATCCCCATCCCCTCATATTTCATCTCCATCCCCTTCCCCTCATCCCTACCCCATCCCTCATCCCCTTCCCTCACCCCTACCCTATCCCTCATACCCTCCCTCATCCTCATCTCCTCATCATCTTTCAACCCCATCCCCACGCCCTTCCCCTCATCCCTCATCCTCATTCCCTCCCCATTCCCAACCCCCCAACCCTATCCTCACCTGTTCTTTCATCCTCCAATTCTCTGATCCTTTTTTCTTAGTCTTTGGGGGAGAATGGAAGAGGAAACAGGAGAGGAGAGTCTTTTTTGGAGTTGCCTCACACCTAGGACCCTGACTCTTTCCTTCAGATACTTCTAAGGCATTGACATGAGTGCCTCCCTTCCAGCAAAGCTCACACCCGTAACCTTCCCAAAGTCACAGTCATTTTTTCTCAAACAATATATAATAAAAATATAATTAGTAATCACTAGGAGTCTTGAAACCCTACAAGACTGAGAACCACATATGTAGGCCAAGTCCATTTTTTGAAGGCTGGAGAGAATAAGTGATTTGCCTCAGGTCACCATAGCTACAGAGTTCAGGGCAAACACCTAGGTGTTTGGGCCTGCCTTGGGGGGCGCCTTTCACTATGCCAAGCTTCCTTAGACAGGGGTATGTGGTGAGAGCCCCCTCTTTGCCAACCAACATGTTGACCTAAGTCCTGGAACCTGGAAGACTCCCTCGTTCTCCAAATAATTAACTCAAGACCCCCCAACACCTTTCTTCGCACCCGCTCTCCCAACCACTCCTCACAAGGGACAGTCTGGGAGGTGATTTTTCCTTAGAACCTGTGAGCCTAGCACAACTAACAGAAGCAGAGCTTAGACCCTTCGAAGAATAGGCTGGACCTGACCTGTGAAGGCAGCCCATGCTGGAAGGACAGATCCCACTGTAGGTGCTACTGGACAAACAGCCCGGCAGGCAGACTCAACATCTGGAGAGGACCATGCAGATGTAGCCCCGATGGAGGTCAGCACTGGGGGAGCCCAGCGCGGCTGAGACGGCTTGCCTGGCTTCCGGTCAGAACTCCGGCTCCACGCTCACCCACACGTGCCCCTGCCGAGTCCCATCTTCCCCACTGTCAAGGGGGTGCTGGGTTAGCTTAGACAGCTTCTCCCGATCCCTCTTTACCATCCCAAAAGTCTACCCTGAGGCTAAAGAGCAAATAATTTCAGCCCCCTTGCCCACCCCTCCCCCAGCTTCATGGAGATATAATTCACATTTCATATAACTTTTAAGATATATAATATACTGATTTGATACACTTCTATAAAGCAATATGATTACCACATAGCATTAGCCAACGCCTCCATCACATCACATAATTACCGTTTCTTTTTTGCAGTGAGATTTAAGACCTACTCTCTCAGCATCTTTCAAGTATACAACATAGTATCATAACTATAATCATCACACTATGCTTAGATCCCCAAAATGTATTCAACTTTCAACTTAGAGTTTGTATTTTTTGGCCAACACCTCCCTATTTTCCTCACACACACACACCCTAAAGAAAATGTGTTATAGGGGCGCCTGGGTGGCTCAGTCAGTTAAGCATCTGACTTCAGCTCACGTCATGATCTCGTGGTCCGTGAGTTTGAGCCTGGCATCAGGCTCTGTGCTGACAGCTCAGAGCCTGGAGCCTGCTTTGGATACTGTGTCTCCCTCTCTCTCTCTGCCTCCTCTGCTTATGTCTGTCTCACTTCCTCTCTCAAAAATAAATAAACATTAATAAATAAATAAATAAATCGGGGCACCGAGGTGGCTGAGTCAGTTAAGCGTCTGACTTTGGCTCAGGTCATCATCTCACAGGTCAGGGGTTTGAGCCTGGCGTCAGGCTCTGAGCTGTCAGCACAGCTTCAGATTCTGTGTCTCCCTCTCTCTTTGCCCCTCCCCTGCTCACACTCTGTCTCTTTCAAAAATAAATAAACATTGAAAAAAAATTTAAAGAGAGAATTGACTCAGTCCTGGAATTCTGTGCAAAGATTGAAATCAGAGAGAGAAGGGGCATGCAAAAAGATGTTCATCTCGGTGTTGTTTAATAAAAAAAAAACAAAAACCTGAAAACCCCCAACAGGAGTTGGAGTTAAAGGCGATCCCCCAACAGGAGACTATTTATGCCACTAGGGAGCAGCTAGCCTGTGGACCCTTTCCAAGTCCTCAAAACACTTCTAGACTTTGTAAGAGCCTGGGGAAAGTGTGCTGACATGTTAAGTAACAACAAGGTAACAGAACTCAAACTTGCTCCACAGTCACACATTTTCTATTATGAGCAGGTACCGCTGTTTCCTGCATTACCTTTGCACGAGGAAAACTTTGGTGCATAATATTTCAAAGTATTTATAAGATATTTTAATTCTATTATCATCTGTTTACAACCATCTAAAACAAACATGGGTGGGGGGAGCACCTGAATGGCTCAGTCAGTTAAGCGTCCAACTTCGGCTCGGGTCATGATCTCACGGTCCGTGAGTTCAAGCCCTGTGAGTTCTGAGCTGACAGCTCAGAGCCTGGAGCCTGCTTCAGATTCTGTGTCTCCCTCTCTCTCTCAGCCCCTCCCCTGCTCACACTCCGTCTCTCGCTCTCTCAAAAATAAGTAAACATTAAACAATTTAAAACAAACATGGGAACTGTTCATTGCCTGTGGGAGGATTGTGCCTGTGGGAAGAGAGTACACTGAATTGTAATTGGGTAATGTCTCCAGGCGGGTATTCTCTAAATTTTCTACAAAGAATGTGTATTTATTATATTGGAAAATATCTAAACATTCTTATTTTGAGAAATAAAGAAGGAGGGAGGGAGGGAGAGGGGAAGGGAAATGAGGAAGAAAAAGAAAGAAAGAGAAAATCGGACTCAACACATAGAGCGACTCTGGTCCCTTGAGGAGCTCATGGCAAGACCTCGGGGCCAGGACAGAAGCGCTGGCAGGCATCTTGGAGGAATTACAGAGAATGCAGAAATGGTGAACTATTAACAGCCTATGTCCTGATTTTTAGAACAAAACATTAAATCCCAGTAAGGACAGCCTGGCAAGTTTGATAAAAATCCTTGGCAAATGCTTAAGTCTAAGGACTTACAGAACAGGAAACAACAATCTCTGGGAGCAGCGTGAGTCCCCCAGGATGAGCCGCGCCTGACTGAATTCCTATCCTGAAGGACAACAGAAGAGAGGGAGCAGCGACAAAGGGCGTGACAAAAGGCGTGGTGTGCCGAGTCAAGGAATACATTCCTCAAAGCCTCTGAGCCCTGGATAAGAGGGCAAAGTGTTGTCTGCCTGATGGCGCTGGCCTTGGGGGTGGGGGGGCGGGGAGAAGCAATGGGGCCCCAGTGGAGGCTGCCCCAACACCACTGGAGGCTCAGCCCTTGACCTTGACCTTGTCTGCTCCACCCTTTCCTCCACAACTGGGAGGAAGCAGACCAGAAGATGTGCTTATCAAATTTGCAGTTGACACAAAGCCGGAGGATTGTTAATAGAAAAGATGGCAGAATCGAGACTCAAAAATATCTTGACAGGTTGAAATAATGGGCCAAAACCATGTAAAAGGGATAAATGTAAATTCCTGCATTTAGGCTTTATAAAATAATTTTTTAAAAAGGTTTCATAAGCATCAGATGCGAGAAACGGGGCTTCAAAGCAGGAAAGAAACTAGGTAGGAGCCAGCATGGCAAGCTCAGTGTCTCAGATCAGCGGAAGGGAGAAGGACGAGATGACAGTCTTCAGTGGGTATACCAGGAACTGTACTAGCTGCTTTAACTGATTGCAAACCACGTCCATGGGCAGGCACTATTGCTGAGCCCATTTTACAGATGAGAAAACAGGGCCAGTGTCTGTCACTAAGTGATTAAATAATTCCTATCGAGCTATTAGTGATTCACATCAAGCTACTGGAGTTTCGTTACAAAGTGACGAAGACAGTATTTGAATTCAGGTCTTCTTGTCTTCAGGGCTCATTATGCTCCTCCTGCAGGGGGTAAACCTTGATTAATCTAAGCTATTCACAGTGATTCCTTCTCCTTACCACTTATGGTTTCACACATCATCCAACTCTGGCCCAAGGGACATGCAGCAAGTACACTTGGGGAGCTTTGGGTAAAGTTTTCTTATTTCTTAAAAAGAACCCCTAGAAACACCTGCCCCTCCCCCCTCTTCTGCTAACCTTGTTAGCATGTGAGGTTCGGAACTGCAGCAGCCAGCTGGGCACCTTGAGGAGTCTGGAAGGATACCACCAGCCAAATGAGGGGTGTATAGAGTGGACAACTGGAAATGCCCCAGGTCATTGATGGCTGTATTGGGGCCCTGAACTAACCCAAACCACTCCACCTTAGGACTTCTCCTTGAGAGGTAAGTCTTGTTTGTAACTGCCTGAGCCCCTTTTGCCTGGGTTTCCTATTGTATTCTTCCTGTAGGCATCCTGACATGCAAGGCCAAGGGAATCCCCTCTAATGGCCCTAGCAAGATTGCATTTGGAAGGCTGTGCTTACAAACTAAGTCAGACCTGACCAGGGTGATGAGGAGTCTGGCTCCCATTCCCCACTCTATCTCTCACCCACTGGCCACCACTCAGTAACAGTGACTTGGGGAGTTTGCCTGGAAAGAAGCTATGGAAGGAAAGTATCGTGACGATGTTCTTCCAAGATTTAAAAGCCTGAAAATTAGAAGAGCAACTCGATTTTTTCTGAGGTCCTCCAGGAAGCAGAGCTGGGACTACCGAGAAGAGATTACCGGAAAACAGATAGTGGTTTGGGGGAATCGGATTGTCTTCCATGAGATACATATCTGCCATCCCTGGAGGTGCCCCAAAAGCAGTAGCCACCAGAAAGTGGTTTTCAAATAAAAATTTCTGGGATTATGTGTTATGCACATGGAGAACTACTAGAGCCTCCCAGGAAAAGAATCAAGTAGAAGATCAAGTGTCCGCCATCTTCTCTCTCTCCAGTTAGAGTGAGACCCTGTCACAGAAAGTCAGTTCTAGGAACAATCATGGGCAGGAAATGTGGTAAGTGCCTTGTGGGAAAAAAGAGCCAGTGTTCAGTGAGAAGTCAGAGGTGGAGAGAGCCCTTCCAGGAGGGAAGGTCAGAGACGGAGGCCTGGAGGAACAACATGAGAGCTTGGGTACTCTGATTGGCCAGGCTTGGGTCTCGTGGTCACCGTTGACCTGTAGGTGGGGTCTATCACCCGAAGAACGAAGAATGTGGGTTGGTGTAAGCAAGATAGGGAGTAAAACAAAGGTCCATCAGCAGGTAGCAGTGTCCCAGCAAAATGACGCAGAGACCTGCCTCTGGAGCTGAGGCCTCAAGAGAGTAAGGAAGTGTCTTAGAAACAATGTGAGCAGGGCTTAATGCATGGGCAAGATCTGGCTGTCCCCAGCCTGTGCGACATCCCCATACACGCACATTCAGGTGGGCTCACTAATTCCTCCAGCCCTGCAGGATCTTCTATTCCCAGGACGAGTCTCAACCGGAAGCAGCAGGAATTTGAGTTTAACGCTAGATTGTAGGACTTGGCAACGTCATCTCTACTACCGATACGATGCTGACTTTGTGCCCCAGTTTGCTAACAGGGCTTCCTGTTGTTTCTACGACACTTCCTTCCACCCGTTCTTCTGGTGATAGACCCCACCTATGGGTCAACAGAGACAATGTGACCCAAGCCTGGCCAATCAGAGTACTCAAGCCCCTTACTCCAGCTCAGAGACTGGATATACTGATCAGAGTCCTTCCCCAAGACTGTTGTAACTGTCGAGCCCTGGCCCCTTCAATTACAAGAGAGGAGAGCTGGCATTTAGGCCTCATGGTGGCCACAGGGGGCCCTGACCTCCTCTACTCTGGTCCCTGGATTTGCCTTGTCTCCTGCACTTTCTCAGAAGTAGAAACTGGCCTCCGCTTCCCCACCCAGTAAGACCCTGTGTTTTCCTCTGCAGTTTGATAGGGTTTCGGTAACCCCAAAGAGTTCTGACGGATACCCTAGCCTTCCCCATCACTTCACAGCTGCCCGGGTGCCGGAACCTTCCATCAGCAGCCACCTCCAAGTGAAGTCTCCAGGATCTGTGTGTCCTGGCTCTGTGTATGAGGGTGCCCAGCCCTGCTCTTTGGCTCTTACTGAGAGGTCACCAGCTGGTGCTGTGCCCAGGCCTGAGGGGAGACTAGCGCGTGCAAAGCAGGGTATGAGCCAAAAGGCAGGAGCACCGTGTGGGGGTAAGTGTACTCATGCAGTTCACTGATTCATTCATTCAGCAGTGACAGGGTGGGCATCTGCTATGTTCAAGGTGCTTGGTCCAAAGCCTTAGCACAGGAGGCTGCAAACTTCTTCTGCAGCTGGGCTAAATAGTAAATACTTCTAGCTTGGCAAGCCCTAAGCTCTCTGTTGCAATGCCTCAGCTCTGCCTTGTAGAAGGAAAGCAACCCCAGACAACAGCTAGACCAAGGGACGTCACAGGGTTCCAATAAAAATGGTCTACAAAAGCAGGTGGTGGGCCAGATTTGGCCAGCTGTCCGTGGTTTGCCACCTTCTGACTTAGAACATACAGTTGGAGAAGGCAATGGGAGATAGATCTGTAAAGCCTTGAATGCCAGCCAGAGAAAAATAGATGTTACCGAGTGGCTGATGGGAATCTTGGAAGACGTTTACACTGGAGAATGGCGAGTGCCAAAGGGATGGGATGGGCATCGGCCTCCTTGCCAGGCACTCGCATGCATTCGATGAATACTTATTGAATGTCTCCCCCGTCCAGGCACTCTTCCAGAAGCAGAGAGACTGGGGTGAGCCAGGCAGGCAAGGTGCTCGCCCTTCATGGGGCTTCTGTTCTACTGAGTGTACAAGGTCTTTATCATCGAGCCCCAGCCTCATTTCCTTCTACTTCCCACCTATTAATTCACTCAAAATCCCAGGTGTTCCTCTGTACTTCTATAACTTTGCTTCTACCTCTTCCTGGAATGTCCTTAATGTCCCTTATCCACCTGCAGAAGTCCTTAGAGCCCCGCTGGGCTGCTCCTCCTGTGAAACCTTGCCCCCCCACCAACCCCTGAGAGAGTGGGTCACTCCTCCTTACAGGTGCCCCCCCGGCACTTTGTTCCCACCTTAGTTCAAGTGCTGCTCATGTGCCCCTGGAGTTCTTCCTGAATGAGCCCCTCCCCTCTATAGGGCTGTCCCTAGCACCTGGCTGAGGGCCTGGCACACAGAGGGGCTCTGTGACGTTTGCTGAATGACTGAATGAAAATAGCTTTGGGAAAGAGAGTTGTACCAGAAGACCAGCGGAAGACACTCAAACCAGAGAGGAAGGCCGTCCGCTGCCTTAGGGATCGAAACACTTGAAAGATACAAGGGATCTTATTTGTGGGCTTAAAACTCCTGTCCAAAATTATTTGTTGAGTGTGAACAATAATACAGTCTCCCTCTCTGAAGCACCGTGGTGAGGGCTCCTTTGTCTGATTAAGGGCTGGCGGGAGTGATTGATGGGCTCCCGCCGGACAGCTGAAACCTCTCTCCTCCTGACAGCGCGAGTGATAGCTGAGCGGAAACTGACCCCAGCTGACACACTCATCTTAAAATATCTCTGTCTCCCTGCGGCCCAGATAAAATAGCTGTCGCACTAAAAGTAAGGGCTGCACTCAGGGGGCCGCCGGCTTCTCCCAGGACTGGTGAGGGGGTGGCCTGTGATGTCAGGGTTCAGCTGAAGTCCAAACCAAAAGGACCCTAGGATACTGGCCCTGGATGAATTGTATTCCAGGAAGCGGGGGTTCAGCCCCCCGAGGCTGGGCCAAGAAGAACGAGGTACGTCATCAACAACATCAAGGAGAGTTTATTCAGCATGCATTGGCATGTGGTGCTAGGTTCAGTTCAGATCAAAGAGAATGATGTGGACATGGGCCTTTCCCAACTGTACCTTACACGCACACAGAGGGTGGTAATGAACCCAGTCAGTGCTACGGGCCTTTTTGCTTCACAAAGAGCTTTCAGCCACAGCAGGGTAGGTAGAGCAGGTATGAAAATGATTTCCATCTTAGAGGTGAAGAAACCAAGGCTCAGAGAGGTTAAGTGTCTTGCCCAAGGTCACACAGCTAGAAGGGTCAGAGCTGGATCCATTTCAGGGCTGGAAACAAACCGCATACTCAAAGGGGTAATTAAAGAGGGTTCAGTGAAAGGATTCCTTAAAGAACTAGGGGCGGGGCTAAGGAAACAACCAGGAAGCAACCCCAAGTGTCCTAAGGAGTGTCCCCCAAAGATGATATGTTGAATCCCTCTCTCCCTTCCCCCTCTTCTGAATGTGACCTTACTTGCAAATAAGGTCATTACAGATATAAATAGTAAAGAAGATGTCATACTGGAGAGGGGTCATCTGACATGACCGGTGTCCTTGCAAGAAGAGACGGAGGCACGAGGGGAGCATGCCCCACGACCACAGAGGCACACTGAGGTGGGGTGCTGCCAGCCGAGGAATGAAGGGCTGCAGGCACACCACGGGAGGGAGGAGGGAAGGACAGGCTCCTCTCTGCAGGTCTAAGAGGGAGCAGGGCCCTGCCGTCACCTCCAGCCCCCAGAACGTGAGAGGACACATTTCTGCTGTCCAGTTCACCTGATCTGTGCGGTTTTGTTACAGCAGCCCCGGGAAGGGGATTCCCTGAGGTCGGCCACACTGCCCCCTCCAGGGCCTCCAGGGGTTCATGTTATAGGAGCCTGAGGAGAGCGAGACCCCCAGAACAGGGCCTGCCCGACAGGACTGGTGACCCAGCTATGCCCCTCAGTGTCCCCCAAGGAAGGAGCTGAGCAGACAGGTGTCCAGGACCCTCTCTCCTTCCTTCGCCCAGGCTCCCCACAGCTGCGCCTGGGGGGGGAGGACCTTTGCCCCCCTCAGCTCCCTGAGTCTGAGAGAAGGTGGCAGAAGGCTCCATGCAGACCAGGAAGAACAAGTCTCCAGCCCTCCCCTGGCACTCGCCTCCCACCCACAGGCTCGTTCAGGAAGGGTCCCTGAGGAAGTGGAAGGAATTGTGCTCTTTGGGGACCCCTGGCTTCATGATGACCGCAAATGCATGAAAAATGACAAGAGTATTAACACAAGCAATAAAAAATAAGCGTGTGGGGAGGAACATGCTTGTGGTTAGCCAAACGCGTGGTGGTCAGGGACCCCGTCAGTACCCCACTGCCCCCCGGTGTAAAATAGAAGGCTGCGGTTCCAGCAGGTCAGAAACTGGCCTGGGGAGGGACACACGTGGGACCGTGACCCGTGGGCCTTGGACTGTCTGGCCCAGGCTGGAGAAGGAAGAAAAGTCTGTCTCTGGGGTGGGGGTGGGGGGCTTAGGGGGTAGGGCTTGGAGCAGGAAGCGGTGGGGGAGGTGGCCACCCTGACCCCCTCACCCAGCAGACTGTGGGGAGGGCTGGCCTTGTGTGGGGCTCCTGTGTGGGCCTTGAGCTGCCCTGCCCTGTGCCCTCATGCCCGCCTGAGCCCCCCCGGGAAGCTGGGGGAGACATCTTTCTTGTTCGCACTGTATTTCTGAGGCATAGCACGGTCCCTAATAAATATTGGCTGATCAAATGAAAGAGTAAGACCCCAGAGAGAGAGAAAGAGAGAAACACCGAGGGGGAGCAGAGGGTCGAGGAAGAGAACTCACACAGAGCCAGGTCACACAGGTGGCCCCAGTTTGCAGGGGCTTCTCTGTGAAGCCAGGGGCCCCCTGTTTAGTGGGGCCAAGAGCAGTCTGTCCCCAGACTCAGGCCTCACTGTCCCCACTGCAAATTGCTGGTGCTCCCCCAGGCAGTCTGACCCTGCACCCCAGGCAGGTGGCCTCCTGGGGCCTCTGCACAAAGGCCACCAGGCCCCGGGGACCCATCCGCCCAGCAGGCTTCGCAGGGAAGCAAGCAGATGAACTGAAGCCTGAGCATGTGGGGGGCTGGAGGGAGAGGGTGGCCTCCGCCAGGTCAGTAAAGGGCATGAGGACAGACCTGCTGCAGCAGACAGACAGTAACCGGGGAGAAGGCCCCCAAAGACACGCAGATGGAAAGGTCTGTCCTCACCAGAGTGCTCGACTAAAAGGCCGTCCTTCTCCGACTTGGACTTAAGCTGAGGCTTTAATTATAACTTGTCACTCACGCGCCTTCCCCAGGAGATGGCCAGCCGGCCGGCTAAGGAAATGAAACTCTCACTTCAGATGGCTCATTCTGTCTGTCAGGAAATTTCAAACCCACAAACAATAGTATCTGCGATTGTGGCAGCGAGGCGCCTCCTGGGTGTCCATGTGCTCCCCCCCCCAACCCCCCATCGTGAGCTCGTTCCTGTCGCGGGGTGGGCCGCCATCACCAGAGGCCATTCCCGCTCACAGACCGAGAAACTGGACCCCGTGAGGCAAAGTGACAGGCTCAAGGTCACCCAGCAGGGGGTCGGTGGGCCAGGGAGACCCTCGAGCATTGCTTCGTGGTGGACTCTTGGTCTCTCTGAAGGTGTCCCAGAAAGAAGGGCCCTCAGCCGTCATGATGCTAACAGTCTGTCACCGCCTGGCGTCAGGAATAAGCTCCGGATGAGTCACCTCACAGTCCTCACAGCAGCCCCCACAAACGGTCTATTCTTACCTTCACCACTCATAAGGGAAAACCAAGGCTGGAGGGCTTGTTCAAGGTCACACAACTGGACCAGGACCTGAATCCAGGTCTTCTGATGGCAGAGCCCAAGCTCTTCACCCCTACGCTCTCTCCTTACGCTCGTCCCTGGATAAGGAGCTGGAAGACCGGGAGCCCTTTCCCTTGGCCTCTGCCAGGAAACAGATTGTTTCTGGAAACATTCAACAAAGGGCATTTCCCCACAGTATGGAGGCGGGCTGTCCTTGAGACCCACAGGGTCAGCCGTGAGCAGAAGGGTCTGGGGAACCCACCAGGTCAGCCAGATGAGTCCTGAAGGCGGGAGGGGGGACGGCGGACTCAGGTTGGGCTCTGGGCAGCTCGGCCGTGAGACCTGGTGCCCTCGCTGGGCATCTTCACATCCCTCAGCTCCTGGGGCTTGGGCTGAGAATAATGTTAGGGCCTTAAGGGGCTTGGTTGGGACAGGACATCAGCTGCCTGGGGCAGAAGTGACCTGGAGGCGCATAGCGCGTGCGCTGTGTCCCAAGCCTCTTTCAGCGCGCCCGCTAGGATCCCCACCGGTGGTGTCCCAGAGCCACACAGGGGTAAGCTACTTCGAATTACCTGTGTGGCCAAGGTGTCACCCGGTTTGGGACGAGAGCAGAGTTTCAGCCCTAAGACACTCCAGGCCAAGAGAAGGGGAACCGCGGGGACGTCCTCACTGGCCCTCCGTCTAGGATTGAGAGCATCTGCCCCCTGCTTCAGGATGGTGATAGGACTCAGCCAATAGTGCCTACAGCCCCTGCGTGGTGCGGTGGGGAGGAGTGCGGAGGGGGAGCCACCTCCAGCCCTGGGATCAGGCCTCTTTCTGTGAGCCTGTGCACAGTGCTTCTCGGTTTTCTGCTCCCCTTAGTGGGATGGGAAGGCTTGAGGGGGGCGGAGTCAGGCCTTCCCCCTCCACCAGGACAGTCAGGCTCCAGTGAAACCCCGGCAGGCTATGCCTTGGTCACCTAGCTGCTCCTGAGGGCAGGTTTTATTAGGAACATCACGCTCCGAAGTATTTCCGAATGATCCCTTTGTCCATCCCTGCGCAGGAAGCAAGACGGGATCTTTCTCCAACCTTGGGCGAGTTCCTGGAGGTAAAACACGCAACCGTTGCGGGGGACTGGGCCCCTCTGGAGTTTTTCTGTCTGGTTTGTCCACACTGAGCTCTGGCAATCCATCAAGCCATCGATTACCGTTCGAGGTTTCCGACCCAGCACTGGTTCGCGCAGTGGTCTCCACTTCAGGCTTTCTGCTCCGGAAGGTCAGATTGTCTGCATCCTCTTGTCTCGCCTTCCAGTGTCGGGGCATCGGTTTGCCGATGAGAGGACCGGAGAAGACTTGTGGACTTTCCATTTGTTCAGCTTGTCCCTTGTCATTAGGATGGAGGGGCCGCTGCCGACCTCCTCTTCAGTCCACGCTGCAGAGTCTATATGTTGGCTCCAATTTACTCGGTGTCCCGCGCAAGCGCTCGGGTTCCTCATCTTGCTATTCCTCACGGCCCAGAAGGAGAGGTGTTAGACTCCCTCCTCCAGACAAGGAAACTAAGGACCAGAGAAGCAGGGCCACACAGCTGCTGGAGGGAAGGTTTGCCAAAGCCCATGGTTCCCACAATGACCACGTGCGGCTGCCCATCCTCCTAACTCCCCAAACAAGCCAAGCTACCACTCCCTCTGTGCTTGGGGTGGAGGGGTAAGCCCCCTCCCCCAGCGGGAGGGAAGGCCCTGGCGGGCCTCTCTCTGCAGCACCCAGTTACTGGGGAATAAGCTCCAATAGTGCACATCGCTCCATGAATCTAGCTGCTTCCGCTGTCCCGACTGAAATGCAGAATGCCTGGGGCAGGCTGCCCTCCTTCACAAACCCATTTGTCACGGGGATTGATTAAGAAAGAAAGGGAGAAAAAAGAAAAGGCTGATGACTTGATCGCATCTGTGTAAGGCAGGAAGGGGCTGACTGGTCTTGGCCATCCTCAGTTTGGCTGGACCGAAAGAACGGCTGGATCTTTGTCCCCAAGACAGGGGCTCTCTGAGGGGCAGCAGGGCATGCTGGGAGACACTGGGAGGGGGTCACGATGCTGGGAAAGCAGAGTCTCCGGGGCCCGGAGTCTTAGGGCAGCGGTGTGACTGGTCATGTGAAACCGTCAGCCGCTGGGGAGGAAGGGGAGACCCAGGGGAACTTTCCACCCCATTCGGCTTGCCAGGGGCTGCTCCCCGGGGCTGCTCTGGCTTCAGGGTCAGAGCAAAGCTCTGTCTCCCAAGCAGTAGTGGCCAGGTTTGGACACGTGACTACCCAAAACCCAGGCTTGATATGGGGTCTACTAAGGGATGCACTGTCAAAGGCCTCCGTCTCCCCGCTGAAGGCCAAGGTTGATGCAGCTGCTTGCTCTGACAAGGGGATGATGTCCATGGTCTCACTGTCTGATGGCCAAGGATAGTGGCTGGTGCTCACCGCTCCCTCTTGCTACCTTTCTTGGGGGTCAAGACGTGAGGTGGGGGTTGGCTCTGTTACTGTCATGTGTGCCTTCTGCAAGTCCCTCTCCTCTGTCAAACGAAGGGGTGGGACTCACTGGTCTGCAACGCTGACTGTCCCAGGACCTGGGTGAAGCAGAACCCCTCTCTCTGCAGGTGGCATCACGGCTGCCTGGCACAGGGTCTGAGCTCTACCTCTGCCATGAGTCACGTGGCAGAGGAGCAGCGCGGCGACGCCCCATTCCCCCACTGGGACAGTCTTGCTGGGGGGATGGGCGAGCCCCTCAGGTTGCCCTCTCCCACACCACCCTCTGTTTTTTAGGATTTGCTCCGTTGCCTCTTGGGGCGGGACGATTCTGCTCAGAGATGGACAAAGTGCTCCCTCAGTTAAGAACCCGGGGCTCCCGGGAAGGGGTGCATCTGCCGCTGCATCCGCTCCATTAGATCTAGTGGAGAGACACTCTCGAACGTTAGACCAAACAGAGAGCAAGGAGAGTGCCCACCTGGGGCTGGAGGAGGCCAACCCACTCGTGCCATCCGTCTACACCGGGAGCTCTCGACCCTGAGTGCACACTGTAGTCATCAGGGTTGCTGCCCCAAATCCCAATGCCTGGGCCCTCCCCAGACCAGTTATGGGTTCTCTGGCGGCGTCTGGGCCTGGGTGTATTAAAAAGCCCCCCAAGTAATACCCACAGGCAGCCAAGGCTGAGAAGCACCAGTCCCCACCCGCCGACTCGGGTTCCATTTTTCTCCAGCTCTTCCCTGTCCTCCGCTTCAACGCTCCCATCCCCCCGGCTCTCTTCTCCTCCTGCATGTCTGTCCCGTCCTTCTCCAAGGCTGACCCCTCTGCTAAGCTTCGGATCTCATCATCTCCCATCACTTGGGGGACCAGGCTCCAAAGGGAATGATAACAATAGCCCTAGTAATAATAATAGCAGCTAATATTCATGGAGGACTAAGTATGTACCAGCCATATAGGTTCTCATTTAGATGTGACCCTCAGAACAGCCCTTGACTGTAGGGCCTATTACTGTCCCTCTTTTCAGATGAGGAAACTGAGGCCCAGGGAGGCTAAGTAAAAGCCCAAGGCCCCAGCACTACTGACAGGCAGGCCCAGGCCTCAAACCCAGGTCTCTGCTGCCAAAGCTGAGCTCTTAGCTGTCATGGAGGCCACCTCTCTATCCCTACCTCATACCTCCCACATCTTCGACTGCCATGAACTTACATTTCCTTAGCAGGTTGACCTGTCAGTCCCTCGTCTTTACGACCTGACCCCTGAGCTAGTCTGCAAGCCCCAGGAAAGACGCTGGTCCCCCGGCTCCCCACCAGATCTGCCCAGGGGGATGCTCCTGGCAAGAACTGGGCCCCCAGGCTTTTGGAAAGCCTTTGTTATAACCTGTCTATCCGTCACCCCTTCAAGGCAACTCCTATGGCCTTACTTTTCAGGAAGGAAGAAAAAGGATCCTCTGATTTAAATTAGGTTTCGAAGACCCCAGCAGCTCATAAAATGTTCCATTGTACCAGGTGCCTGTTTGATGCCCAAACCACGCAATGCCTCACAGGCATTCCCTCCGCGCTCATCCTTCCCCGGGATCTGCTGGGCTTCCCGCCATGAAGGTGATCATGGCGACACCTTCGTGCTTCTGTCCTGCGCAGAATGAGAAGGAAGGTGGGGTGGGTGGCTGTGGCGACGTGCCTGAGGGTGGGTGTGCGGCACAGCGTGGGAGGCGTGAAAAGTGTGTGCATGGGTTGCAAGGTGTGTTGGGCGGTGTGAGGGGTGTGTCTCGAGGTGGTACAAGTATGGGGGTAATTTGTGTGCCGTGTGTTGAAGGGCAGGGGTGCTGTGTGTGCGGTTTTCGAGGGACGTGATGTGTGTCTGATACATGTGGTACGGTGTGTTTGTATAGCCCGTGCTGTGATGTGGTACATGATTGGTGGCGTCTGTGGGGCCCGTGGCGCACGTGTGATATGTAGAATGAGATGGTGATCTGTGCAGGGGTGAGACGTAGGGAGTAGTGTGTGTGCAGCGTTGGGTACCAGTAGGCAATATGTGACACGAGGAAAGAGACGCCCTGTCTGTTCCCGGTCCTGGCTTCTCTGCCCGGCCTGGCTTCTGCGTGAACCTTCCACCAAGCTGGTGAGGCTCAGAGACTCGGACCGGAGAAGCCCCATCCTAGAAGCGACACAGCGGCCATCAGGGTAATGCCAGACTCTCCCAGGTTTCTGAGCTCCTCAGAGCCCCGTGACCCGGGACCTCGGCTTCAGGAATGTCAGAGAGGAGAGACTCCACAGAGTCCTGTGAACCGGCAGGACATCACTGTGAGTGCCAGTCTCCGTTTTCTTCAGTCTCTTTCCAGGTCCAGGTGGCCGGGGTGATGGCCCGAATATGAACTGGAGAGAGAATTCCACTCACCACCTCTGGTTCACGATCGGCCGGCCCCGTGCCCAATGTCACCCTCATAAAGTTTGGGTGTCGGTGTCTCAGGGCACTTTCTGGACAAGAACACAGTCCAGTGCCTTTTGCGACTCAGAAAAAAAGACTCAGATTCACAGGCCCCAACAGCACTTACCAAAATCCCGTTTGTTCTCCTTCCTACTTCTTTCTTACCCTGCAACCCACGTGTGCCCTCAACCCCCTGAAGAAGCTCTCCCTTCACCCGCGGTGCCGGAAAGCGTCCCCTCCCTTCTCCCTGCCTCACCCACCCGGGCCCTGCTTCATCATGTAGATCAGTGCGGCCTCTGTTCTCACAAAAGGAAGTATTTTTTCTAGGGGGTGAGGATAACCCGATCATTGCAGCGCCCTCCTTATAAGAAAGCGATGCCAGGAAACACCACTTCAGTCATCTTGATCCTGACGCACCAAAGTGCCCTGCGTGAGCCCCACGACCTCCCAGGGACTCTGTCCCCACAGCTGGTCAGGCAAACAGCCTCTTAGCGACTCACTGCTTCGCAGAATTTTAATCTTCTAAAGAACCAGGATAACACCTAGACGATGTGTTAGGAGAAAAGAATAGTATGTAGACGAGTTGTCTTTCTTACTTTTCTGCCAGCGAGGCTGTGTCCACGGCAGTGCAGGCGGGGCTATTGCCAAAACCTGATGGAAAACTACAGAGATTCCACGGGAAACCCACATAGGAAACCCACACTGGTGTTTCAGTACCTTCCCGTGACATGGGGTTGGGGTCTGGGGACTAGGAGAGTTTGCATGTGACATCATTCATTACCAAGGACACAGAGGATGACTGTCCCCCCCACCCCGCCCCTTGTTCCCACCCTCTCCACCCACCCTCAACCTTGCTGAATCGCATTTCCTTCCCCTATAAAATGAAGGGGACAACCGAATAAAATAGTGCTTTCGGAACCAGTTCTGCTTTTTCTCACTAGATGGGAGACCCCAGGCAAGTTCTGTGGTCTCTCCGTTATCAGTGAGCTATTGCTGTGAGACAGCCCCTTCCAAACTTAATGGCTTAAAACAACAATCAGTTCTTACTCTTCATGAATCTCCCAGTAGCCCGAGCACTTCGGTTGATGTGAGCCAGGCTTGGCTGATCTTGGCCGAGGTCGCAGGTGCATCAGCCGGCAGCTGGCAGGTCGGCTGGGGGCTGGCTGGTGCAGGGTGGCCTTGGCTGGGGTGGCTTGGCTCTGCTCCGCGTGGCCTCTTATCCTGCCCAAGGCCAGTCCAGGCTTGTTCTCCTGGTGGTGTTTGAGTCCAGGACAGTGAGCGCAACCATACGTGGGCTTTTCCAAGCCTCTCCATTAAGTCTGCTGCTGTCCCATTGATGAGTCATTTGGCCAAGTCCCGAGTCAGAATGGAAGAGTCCTATAAAGCTACAGTGGGAATGGCATGGACACGGGGAGGAGAGCAGTTAGGGCTACTAAAATAATCAATCTCACAATATCACACAATCTCAATCAATATCACACCCTCTAGACTCATTTTCCCTTTTTAAAATTGAGGTGAAAATCACAGATGATAAAATCAACCATTTTCAAGTGAACAGTTCCATGGCATTTAGGACATTCACAGTGTTGGGCAACCCTTGGTGCCATCTGGTTCCAGATATTTTCATTACCCCCAAATAAAGCCCCGTGTCCATTAAGGAGTCACTCCCCAGTCACCCCTGCCCCTCGGCCACCACTGGTCTGCTTCCTCTCCATGGCTTTCCCTATCCGGGACACTGCATATGAATGGACTTCATGACCTTTCATATCTGATGCCTTTTGACTCACAGGTCTTCGAGTCTCATCCATTTTATGGGCAAATCATTCTATTTTATGGCTGAATAATATTCCGCTGAACGACCAGACCACAGTTTGTTTATCCATTCGTCTGTTGGTGGACACATGAGATGCTTCCGCCTCTTGGTTACCATGAATATGCTGCTGTGACAGTCACGTACAAGTATTCGAGCACCTGCTTTCAGATCCTTTGAAAAGGAGTAGAATTGCTGGGTCATCCGACAACTCAGTGGTTCACCTTTTGAGGACCCTGGTTTCCCTTCCCTTTTAAAATGGAGATCATGAGATTACCAGGCGGGGCTGCTGGGTGGCTCTGGGGGAGCGCATGTAAAACGTCTTGCACGAGTACAACCTCAGTAAATAGTTTATATATAACTATTCTTTTGTTCCTTAATTCGATAACCATTTATTGAGCCCAGGATCAGGAATTATGTGAGGTGCTGGACAGATAAATGAATATAGAAGATATAAAATATCTATAAAACACATGTCTATATTTTTATAGACATATAAATATATCCCCAGGGTCCCTTCCAGCCTAGACACACAATGGCTCCATCCTTGCTTCTTGCCCGGTGTGTCCTTCACAGAGAGAAGACAAAAGGTGTGTGCTCTCTCTCTCTCTCTCTCTCTCTCTCTCTCTCTCTCTCTCTCTCTCCCCCCGTTTCTCTCTCTCTCCCTTAGCCGATTCCCCAGGAGATGGCTGGCTTCACCGCTCCCCACCTGAATCAGTTCAGACCACCTATTTCAGATCTGTCGGCTCTTATAAATGTAGCCACACACCCGCAAAGTGAGATAAAATGGCAATGTGATTAGTGTGTGTGTGAGCGTGAATGCTTATGTGTCCCTGTCTCATTCCTTTTGTAAAGATTAATACATCAGAGCAAGCACTTACGAAAGGAAGAATAAAAAAAAACAACAACAACCAGGCCCAATTCTCCAGACATTCAATAACCAAATGTCACCCGCATGGTAAGCAATAAAATAAAAATATATGCTTAGCAGAAGCAATATAAATATGATGTATATTTTGAAGTTGGATAACAAAGCAGTGGCATAAAAATAATACCCAGTGGCAAATTCAGGAAAGCGACCTTTTTCAAACGTGGCATTCCTTTGGGCTGCCATTCCTAAAATATCGCAGCGTCTTGGGCAGTAAAGCAGAGTTGGTTTAAATCTGACAGCAGCACCCTGGTAATGAGGGCACGGGAATTCTTGCCAGGGTTCTGGTGCCAGGGCTGCATCTCACCCCATCCCCCCTACTCCCTTACTCCGGGAAACCTCGCCTCTATCTGCCACTTCTGTCTGTCCCCTTTGCCTGTCACAGTAATCCTTACTTTCCAGAACTCCTTCCCAGATGTTATTCCATTTGAACTTTATAGCTCGCCTCTGAAGTCGGGAAGGTAAATATCATTATTGCCATTTTATGGATGAGAAAACAAAGGCCACAGAAGTCACCCTGAACCTAGCACTGCCCCTCCGCCCTGGGGAGAGAGCGTTTCTTTTCTCTTTCTCTCTTAGGAATTGTCTTTTCTTGCTCACATGTGCATACCAAAAAAAAAAAAAAAATCACTGAAGAGATGTTCACACAAAACAGACACCTCTTCATGGCTAGGCACAAATCTGGGTTCCTGGCTACCCTTTGTTCCTTGTTTAGAGAATACAAACCGATGTTTGCATCAGCCAAACAGAATATTATTAGAAAACTAAATCAGTATTTTAAACATCAAAATATATCAAAAATAGATGTTCTACATTTCTTTTTTTTAAACTTTTAAAATGTTTATTTATTTTTGAGAGTGAGAGAGAAAGAGCATGAGCAGGGTAGGGGCAGAAAGAGAGAGAGAGAGAGAGGGAGACCCAGAATCTGAAGCAGGCTCCAGGCTCTGAGCTGGGAGCACAGAGCCCGACGCAGGGCTCGAATTCACAAACCACAAGATCATGACCTGAGCCGAAGTCGGACACTTAACAAACTGACTGAGCCCCCCAGGCACCCCAGATGCTGTATGTTTCTTAATATGCTTTCCTTTTGCAACTCTTAGGCACTGAGATTCTAACTGTTGGAGGTCCAAACATTTGAGTGATGTGTCCAAGGCTTCCAAATGAGAGATCTAGGGATGCCTGGGGGCAGGGGGGTTCTGTTGGCTGAGTGTCTGGCTCTTGATTTCAACTCCGGTCATGACCTCAAGGTTTACGAGCTCAAGCCCCCACATGGGGCTCTGCCCTGACAGCTTGGAGCCTGCTTGGGATTCTCTCTCTCCCTCTCTCTCTCTCTTTCTGCCCCTCCCCTGTTCAAGCTCTCTCTCTCTCTTTCTGCCCCTCCCCTGCTCAAGCTCTCTCTCTCTCTCAAATAAATAGTTTTTTAAATGAGAGCTCTAGAATTAGCATACATATTATTGATGTAGAGAGGAGAGCAACCAACTATATGTCTTTAGGCAAATCACTGGACCTCCCTGAGTTTCCATTTTTCCATCATGGAACAAGTAGAATTAGATGATCACTGAGCTGCTTTCTTTCTGTGAGATTCTATCATTTTCTCTCTAGAACAAAGTTCTCAGTGCCGCTCCAGGAGAGCCCTGCACCGCTCACAGAGGGGATCTGTAAAAGGATCACCGATGGAACCCCAACCTCTAATGAATTCATATGGGGGCCAGAAGTGCTCAAGAGCAAGACTGGGGCCCTGTTCCTAGATCGGCCACTAACTCACTAAGTAACCTTGAGCTTCTCTTCTGTTAAATGAGGACTCTGGACCAGGTGAGGCTGGGAAATAAATTTCACATCACGTGCACCCCGCCTGATAGATGGTGGCTGCCTGGAGTGTGGTGCTGAAAAAAAAAAATGAATCTGCCTCCAGCTCTGGAGGAAAGAGGCGCGGGATTGATTAGTGATGTCTGCCCCAGGTGAGGGAGGGGCGGCTGTAAAGGAGTTTGCCGCCATCTTCGGTGGAAGCTCGCCTCTTCGGGCTGACACCAACGCTCCGTGAGCAGCGCGCAGAGACCTGGGGAATTCAGAGTCACAGGTGCACAGGAAGCAGGACAGGGCTTGTTCAACTGTTTTTATATTATCCATGGCTTGAGTTTGAATAATCTGTCCCCTGATACCACTGTATTTCAGAAATTGCTACCTAAGGCAAATTTTCCACTTTTAAACTCATTTCCTGAGTCGGTCTTTTTAAACCCCACATTAAATATTGATCTGCCCTGGAGAGATCTAATTTATTTAGTAGAGACAGGTTTGACTACACCAGAACTGTCAAACCCAGAAATGGGGCCATGCCCCTCCTGAAGCAATAACCACTCAGGACGGTGACAGACAAGCCAAGGACACTGGAACCAAGAACCAGCTCCCTTCCTGTCTCTACGCTGGCAGAGGCAGGGCCTGCCTTCCTGTTCTCTCTGTCACCCCAGAATGTCCGAGTGTCTCTGAGGACCTTTCCTATGAGGATGGAAGTCTGAGAGCCAGGGCGTCCACTCTCTGCTAGCTGGGTTCCCCTGCTGGGCCTCAAGCCCTGGCGGCCTATGGCAGAAACCTCTTCTGTTTGCCCCCAGTATGCTGCTTCTGGGACTAGTGCTCCAAGCTCTGACCTTCAGACTCAGCACCCTCTCCCTCGAGTCCTGATTGTGGCCCAAGAAGGTGGCATTTCCACTTGGACCTTGGTTGTAAACCTCAGCCTCTACAAGCTTTGCCTTGACTGGCTTTCCAAATAGCAACACCCAGGCTATCTCCCAAAGGATGCCCCGGTTTGTGCTCCATAGTATGACTCCAGTGGAGGCGGGGGTGGGGGGAGACTCAGCCTGTCATAGCCGGGGGATGGGAGCCCTGTACTCGCACTCAGCCAGCCCGCACACCCGGCCAGATGCAAAGATCCGGCCCCCTGCTCTGCCCTCTCCCTGGGCGCTGGCCTCCACCTTCCGCATTGGGAACACCTGCTTCCATTACCTTGCACTCTGAGCTGATCCAGCATAATTTCTCCCCGTAACTTACGCTTCCAAGCACCAATGCCAAGATTCCCTTCTGGGCTTCTCAAAACTCTGTTTGGGGCCCCGTGAACAAGAGTCCCCATGGCAGGGAACACGGCCTATCTGTGGGTCAGGGAATCAGACTGGAATTGGGATCTCAGTCAGTTGTCCTGGCCTGCTTGCGTTTCCTCTGTTAATTCACCCAACAATCCCAACTAGGTAGGCAGTGTCATTACCCCCTTGGGAGGTATGGGGAAACTGAGGCTCTGGAGCTCCAGCCACCAGCCACATAGGGCTAATTAAAATTAAATACAATTGGACATCCAGTTCCTAAGTCTCACTTGCCATGGTTCAAGAGCTCGAGAGCTGCACATGGGGCGTGCCGGCAATAATGACAGCTTGGAATTCTAGAATGTGTCCATCGTTGCAGTAAGCGCTACAGGACAGCACTGCAGGGGTGAAGTCACATCCCTAGGCCACACAGAAACTGAGGCAGGGCTGCTATTTACCTGGAACGCCTCTCTAGTACCCTTTCCTGCAGTAGAAAGGAGGTGAAAACGAGGGTGATATGAGCAAGAGGTCAACCAAGAGATCGCACCAGAGTGAACCTCTTGGAGACAAGACATCTGAGTGAGACTTCCTTACTGGCCCCTGGTCACGTGACAGCGGTACACAGCTTGAGGGACATGTCCTGATGCTGTCTTGCCCCATCAAAGGTGTCTTCCAGGCTGGAAGGGAGAGGCAGGACTCGATCTCCATCTAGCATGTCCATCTCCTGCGTCCCTGGGGAGGGGCATCAAGCATGCAGTTGGGTACAAAAGAATGTCTTTCACATACATACTGTCATGCTCCTGAGATCTCTTGGCAATGGTGAAGGTCAACCAAGGTCATTGATCAAAACATTTTGTGCCTTACTTGCAGGTGTTTTTTTGTTTGTTTGTTTTTAATGTTTATTTATTTTTGAGAGAGAGACAGAGAGCGTGAACAAGTGAGAGGCAGAGGGGGAACGGGACAGAGGATCCGAAGCAGGCTCTGTGCTGACAGCAGACAGCCTGCTGCAGGACTCGAACTCGCAAATCATGAGATCATGACCGGAACTGAGGTCAGACAATTAAACCACTGAGCCGCCCGGGTGCCCTGTCACTTGCAGTTCTGATTCAGTTATCATTTGTGACGCACCTGTTATAAGACAGTCTCTGAAATCAGGCGCTTTTTACATCTGCAATCCAAGTAAATTCTGGAGCCAATGTGGCTCCAGAATGTCTATAAAGTAAAATCAGTTGAAAATAATCCCAGGCTTGATTTGTGTCTCTCAATATTAAAGGGGATTTTAATTGTACATCATAACATCAGTTTGTGGATTTGAGCCCCGAGTCAGGCTCTGTGCTGCCAGCTCAGAGCCTGGAGCCTGCTTCAGATTCCGTGTCTCCCTCTCTCTCTCTCTCTCTCTCTCTCTCTCTCTCTCTCTCTGCCCCTACCCTGCTCATGCTCTGTCTCTCTCTCTCTCTCTCTCAGTCTCAAAAATAAATAAACATTAGAAAGTTTTTTAAAAAATAAATATAGAGCATCTATTTTTGATATATTTTGATGTTTACAATACTGATTTAATTTTTAATTATTTTTAATTTTCTGAGGAACCTCCATACTGTCTTCCAGAGTGGCTGCGCCAGTTTGCATTCCCACCAGCAGCGCAAAAGAGATCCTCTTTCTCTGCATCCTCGCCAACATCCGTTGTTGCCTGAGTTGTTAATGTTAGCCATTCTGACAGGTGTGAAGTGGTATCTCGTTGTGGTTTTGATTCGTATTTCCCTGATGATGAGTGATGTTGAGCACTTTTTCATGTGTTGGTTGGCCATCTGGATGTCTTCTTTGGAGAAGTGTCTATTCATATTATTTGCCTATTTCTTTACCGGATTATTTGTTCTTTGGGTGTTGAGTTTGATAAATTCTTTATAGATGTTGGATACTATCCCTTTATCTGATGTGTCATTTGCTAATACTTTCTCCCATTCTGCCAGTTGCTTTTTAGTTTTGCTGATTGTTTCCTTTGCTGTGTAGAAGCGGTTTATCTTGATGAGGTCCCAATAGTTCATTTTTGCTTTTGTTTCCTTTGCCTCCAGAGACATGTTGAGTAAAATGTTGCTGCGGCCAAGGTCAATGAGATTGTTGCTTGCTTTCTCCTCTAGGATCCTGATGACTTCCTGTCTTACATTTAGGCCTTTCATCCATTTTGAGTTTATTTTTGTGTCTGGTGTATGAAAGTGGTCCAGATTCATTTTTCTCCATGTCACTGTCCAGTCTGCCCACCTGAAGAGACTGTCTATTTTCAATTGGATGTTCTTTCCTGCTTTGTCAAAGATGAGTTGGCCATACGTTTGTGGGTCCACTTCTGGGTTCTCTATTCTGTTCCGCTCATCTGTGTGTCTGTTCTTGTGCCAGTACCATGCTGTCTTGGTGACGACAGCTTTGTGATACAGCTTGATGTCCAGGATTGTGATGCCTCCAGCTTCGGTTTTCTTTTTCAGGATTGCTTTGGCTATTCGGGGTCCTTCCTGCTTCCATACAAATTTTAAAGATTGTTTGCTCTAGCTCTGTGAAGAATGCTGGTGTTATTTTGATAGGAATTGCTATATTTATTTTTGAGGGGGGGCACAAGTGAGCAAGAGGCAGAAAAATGGGAAGAGAAAGGGGGAGAGAGAGAGAATCCCACACAGGCTGGGCACTGTCAGTGAGGAGCCCAAAGTGGGGCTAGAACTCACGAACTGTGAGATCATGACCTGAGCCAAAGTCGGATGCTTATCCGACAGAGCCACCCAGGTGCCCCGACACTTTACTTTTGAAACAGCCTTGAGATAAAATTCTCACATCATACTATTCACCTGTTAAAGTGCACGATGATGTCACACCCATCAGCAGTCACTTTCCCACACCCCCAAGCCCCCAGCCCCAGGCACCCGCTCATCTACCTTCTGTCTCTATACGTCTGCCCATAGCAGACACTTCACATAAATGCTATCAAACAAAATATGGCTTCTTTCCCCTCGCACAATATTGTAACATGATTAATAGGTCATTCCTTTTTTATTGCCAAATAATGTTCCAGCCAGTGGATATACTACATTTTATTCATCCATTCATAGACACCTGGGTTGTTCCATGTTAGGGCTCTTATGACTAATATTACAAATATTCATATGTTTTGCATGGACATACATGTTCATTTCTCTTGGGTACATACCTCAGAGCGGAAATGCAGGGTCACATGAAAATACTATGTCCAACCTGCTGAGACACGGCCAAACAAGGAAGGATCCACACCTGATGAATGTTGAGCGGGCGGGAAGGATGCACCCTAAGGCGTGCTGCTCTTAGCATGCCAGGAATTCCTAAAGGATTGGATCTGATCAGGAGGCCACGTTCTGTGTGTGGAATGAAGTCCGAGCCCAGACCCAAACCCTTGCTGCCCACCCACAGCCCCTTGGTTCTGCCCAGCCCTCTTATTCCTCAGAGCTCTCTTCGGCCTGGTCCTAGTTGTCAGGTAAATGGAAAAGATAAGACTGAAGTTGTGACAACTGAGGTTTGTCCCCCCGCCCCCATGTGATGCGCAGAGCCATGTGTCCAGCTCGCCTGCGCCAGCACTAGGGTCTCAGCGGTGACGTGCAACCTAGTCAGGAATTCCAACTGTCCACACGAAGATCCCAAAAGTTGCTCAGACAAGACCTAGCTCGCAAGTCTCCTTACCAACTTGAGGTCTGACAGCGGGGAAGAGAAATGATGTCAAGAATAAGCCCCTCCTGCCACTTGTGGTTACAAATGACAGCAAAGATGCACCAACCTGGCAGAGGGGCCTCCCTTGTTTCTGGGCCGGCCTCCTGTGACCGGCCCCGCCTGCAGCCTCACCCGGACCATCCCCACACTGTCTCTGTCTAATGCAAGCTGGCCACCCGTTCCGATTTCCCCAGGACTAACAGGGCTCCTGGCATATGGGACTTCTGATTTTCAGAGACAGTACAGTAAATTAGGGTCAGTCACCCCAGACAGTGATGTGTGGATTACATCTCTAAGAGTGGCTGCCTATTTTAAGGACTGAGGAGTGCAAAGTCTTCCTAATACCCTGTGGGTCATCTCAACCTTCTGGCTTCAAGCATGAGGCCTGGGTAGGGGGCAGGCAAAGGGCAGGGCAAGCGAAGGCAGTGGATTTGTGTGCAGCCCATCTCAGTCCCTAGACCTAAAGCCATGCTTCCCCCACCACGTGACAGCCACTCACACTGCCCAGCTCTGCCCAGCCACGTCCTTCCCCAGAGCACACTTCTTCATCCTCGGTATCTAGTAAGTAGAGAAGGGAAGACTGAGGGAGGGGCATGTGGGGTTGGTGACCATCCCACCGCCCCGCCCTCTGATGGAAACTCAGATCTTGGGTAACTGAGGTGCCCAGCCCCAGGGGCTGAGTTGTGGCAACTACTTGCTTCTTGTTTCTTGTCCGCACTTGGTTCGGGCTAGGCGAATGACCCGGCTCTGGCCAAAAAAAAAAATGGCAAAGAAAATTTGCTGGGGGATGGAATGGATTCTGCAAAAGGGTTTCCTCTCTTATAAGCGAAGGGCTTGTGAGGAGAGCTCTGCCACTTCTTTCCTGGGTGGGAAGCCATTGCGCGCTGACACAATTCTGGGACTCCTGCAGCCATCGTCATGTGACCATGGGCTGGGAGCGGGTGGTGAGGAAGGGGAGGATACAGAGATACCAACTCGGACCTGTCATTGTCGAGTTACCAAACTTCAGATGTCTCCTTACATGGGAAAAAATAGGCTCCTCAAAGAAGTCAGCATAATGGGCTTCCCGTGGCTTGTTGCTGAAAGCTCCCGATAGAGGAGGAGCTAGCTTGAAACCTGGGCAGAGAAAAGCAGGAGAGGGTGCTGAGGCGCTTTCACCCTGTCTCCAGTCGCAATGCCTGTCCAACCCAACTCGGACA
This sequence comes from Mungos mungo, assembly GCA_004023785.1. NCBI lineage: Eukaryota > Metazoa > Chordata > Mammalia > Carnivora > Herpestidae > Mungos > Mungos mungo. Next base: position 70,744 of record PISW01006487.1, read on the forward strand.
TACGTGCGCCTGAGCTCTGCAACACGAGAAGCTCACGAGCCTCCTGCCTCTCCCTCTCCCTTCACTTCCTCCTCGTCATCACTGCAGGATGACTCCTCTTGCAGCTGGAGACCCATAGGACCTTCCAGCAAAGGGGGCCGGCCCATCACTGCAAGTCCCTTCCTTCGGTGTGAGATGGTGGTCGAGAGAGAGCCCCGGAGGCCTGCTCTATATCCTAGACCAGTTACTTAACGTTTCTATGCCTCAGTTTCTTCATCTGCCATGGAGACAATACTGCCTAGATTGCAAGGTTATTGTGGATGAAATGTCAAGTGCATCTGACACGGCGTCATGGGGCCCCGAGACCACCTGCAAGTTCGGTGATCCACTAGAACGACTCGCAGAGGAAGAAAGCTGTTATATACACGATTGCAGCTTATTACAACTACTGGATGCAATTAAAGCCCGGCAGAGGTAAAAAGAGCGCAGGACAGAGTCCGGGGAGACCAGGCTTGGACTATGAGTTGTCTCCTCCCCATGGGGCTGTAGGGTCATCGCTCATGTGTTCCAGCAGCAACGTGTGACAACATGCATGAACTACCGTCAGCCAAGAGGCTCACCCAAAGCTGGGCGTCCAGGGTCTTCGCTGGTGGTTTGTCACCTGGCCTGGAGCGCCTCTGTGGCTGACCTCAGTCTCTAGCCCCTCCAGCGGTCAAGCTGGCACAGCCTGGCCCAGGGGCCCCACCATGAGTCCTCTTGCTGGCACGAACTGTCTGGCTCAGCCCAAGGCCCCAGGAAACAAAGACGGTTAGCAGACAGCATACTGCAAGCGCTGAGAGGTTATCTCCCAGGGGTCGGGCGGGGGCCAGACCTTTCTTTTAACGTGAGAGATTTGAACGTTGCACACCTGCTGAGACACCCTTTACTGCACAGGCTCACAGACAGCACCCAGTGTGGGGTTTTTCTTACATGGGACTGAACCCAGCAAGCTTCCCCCGAGCATCTCTCTGGTAGCTGGTACTGTCGCAGAGAATTTTCCATTCTAACCCTTCTCATACCTGTTGGGGGCACCCTTACTCCCCATCCCTCCTCTTTCATCACGGAAGGACTACCACTCGCGCAGCCTTCCTGGGATCTTCCCCTCCCTGACTCCTCTCCCCAGGAAAGGCGAGGACTTTCCGATTGTCCGGTTTGGACGGTCCCGCCCTCCCTCTCTCTCTCCAGATGACCCTCCATGGAGAGGTCACACAGTGACACACAGAAGCAGCTGTCGGCCACTGCCAGTGCCTGTGCCCAGAGCAGCGTCATGTTCAGGGATGAGGTCCCAGCAAGCCCACGTGGCTAGCAGACCCCACACCACTTTCTCCAGTAGCCTCGTCAGTAATAAAAGTGACAAAAGTGATTCTGTTGCCATCTGCCCGTCCTCCTGTGTCAATCCCTCAACTGGTTCCTGATGGAGGTAGGGAAAAGACGGGTGACCTTTATTAGCTCCGGCACGTGTTCGGAAGGTCATGATCAGGTCCCACACAAACATCTGCTACCTAGGTCCCCACGCCCTTTATCGTGGCCCCTCCTCGGGATTCCTTGGCTTGCCCCCATCCTCCGGGCACACTGCAGGCTGCCCAGGACCCTCTAAAAAGTGCTGGGATAGAGTCTTCCAGGTGTGGACTCAGGGTCCCCAGCACAAGGCAGCACCTGCTCATCTCTTCTCAGAACTCCCACGAGCACCGTCGTTTCTGAGCGGCCATATTAACACACTGAACCTGCAGTAGACGCAAACCCTTTTCCACATGACTCAGCATCGAAGCCGTTTTCTTGTACAAAGCAGGGCATTTTGTTTTAGTGAGTTCTACGCCTAATGTGAGGCTTGAACTCATGACCCAGAGATCAAGAGCTGTACTGACTGAGCCAGCCGGGTGCTCAGCAGTTGATTTTTTAAACCTCTTCTTATATTTGGCCAGTCAAGCTCTTCTTCTCAGATACATTTGTACACACACAAACACACACACACAGATGTGTCCCACACAAGATCTACAGGCATAGGAATCGCCCCACACACAAAACAGAGCTCACCTCACCAATTTCAGTGTGCCCATTTCACCTACTCAAGAAGGAAGCACTTAGCAGATAAAGTTCCCAACATACTACAAATCAGCTAAAATGAGCACAGCCGTGGGGCGCCTGGGTGGCCCAGTCAATTAAGTGTCTGACTTCAACTCAGGTCATGACCTCACAGTTTGAGAGTTTGAGCCCCGCGACCAGCTCTGGGCTGACAGCAGCCTGGAGCCTGCTTCAGATTCTGTGTCTCCCTCTCTCTCTCTCTCTCTCTCTGCCCCTCCCCCACTCATGCTCTGTCTCTGCTCAAAAATAAATAAATATTTTTTTTTTAAATTTTAAAATGAGCATAGCCTCTGAAGTTAGATGTTCCCAGGCTCAAATCTCAGCTTTGCCACTAATCAGCTGGGTGACCTGGGGCTACTTCTCTCTGAGCTTTGGTTTCCTCAGAATCCCAAAGTGAAGGTTATAGGTAGTACCCGCCTATCATATTCTTGATAACTGTAATATCACGTAATATTACTTGATAACTGTAAGCTAGTAGTAGTAGTAATCTTGCTAGTATTTACATTATTATTACTTCAGCCAAACCTTCCAAGGTAACGACCTGAAGCTCAAATTGGGGTGCGGCCCTTCAGGGTGGCGGTGATGGATGGATATAGCAATTAGCAGTGGATCACAAGGTCCTTCTGCGAAGTTCAGCTTGGGGGTTGCCGATGTTCAAATCTTGTTGGGAGAGCTTTTATGACACAGGAGGGCAGATAGGGCCTCAGGCCAGGACGACAGCGGCCTGGCTCTGCTCTGGTGCTGACCTTGGTCTCCAGGGACCTGGCTTCCACAGCGTAGGGGAGAATCCCTTATTGCATGGCAGCATTTGGGGGGTGGGGGAGACCAGAGAGAACCTATGTGACTCACTGAAATGGTCTCATTGGAAATAAGGCACGGTGACAGCTAAGGGACCCCCAAGTCACCTCTGTGACAATCTTGATCCTCCAGAACAGGTTCATGAAGAGCCTGATGTGGTTCCCAAGGGGTAGCAGGATGATGAATGTGCATGGATGACAGGATTTGAACTGTAGTCTTGCCCTTTGCTGGCATGGAGACCTTGAGTGCATGACTCCCCTTCCTGAGGTCTGCCTCCTCCTGTGCGCAATGGGGAAGTGACACTTGCTTCCAAAGGTGCCTGCAGAAGTAGGTGGAATGGTGTGTGTGCACGGCCTGATACACATCTGGGCACTGAACAATTCCTGCTCCATGGGTCGAACATGAAAACCAAAACCCACCTGGTGGGTGGCATGTCTTAGTGAGTCTGTGCACTAAGCCCTGAGGACCCCATCCATTTGAGCCCTAATAAGCTCTGTTGATCTGATTGGCCAGACGGCAGACTAAGAGCCGAGGAAGTACAGGTGGGCACAGGCAGCAAAGAGAAGTGAGATATGACAGTCTAACAAGGAAAGTGGGCAGAAAAGCCCATTGGGCAAGGATAAGAGCTACAAAAGTAATCGGAGGCCATTCAGGGCACAGGAGAGCAATTGGCCCCTCTCAGCAGACCAGGCAGCAGGTAACGACCAGGAGAGCCTTGAGTCTTTAAAAGAAGGTAAATCTGTCCAACACATCAGTTTAAGAAGATTAAAAAAAAAAAACATGTTACACATTTGAGCAAGATTACCATTACAAACAGGACACAGTTAACGGTGAAAGTTACAGGTGTCTGAAAGACTGAGGATTGGGCCGCCTCCTTCTGGGATGATGCTGGGCAAGCGGGAGCTTCACCTAAAGAACATACTGGGGTCTCTTCGCCTCTCACCAGGGTGTTATTCACGTAGAAGGAAAGCAATGGGAATAGGAAAAGGGTAGCAAATGGATAGGGACTTAGGGTTGGTCCTTTCATTAAAAAAAAAAAAAAAAATCTTCCACTTGGCTGCTCCGCCGCAAGGGGGCGTCAGTTTGCCTGGATCTTTTTGGGAAGGCCCAGCGCGTCGCGGTCGGAGCCCAGCAGCATGCGCTCCAGCCGCCTGCAGTGCTCCCGGAGCTGCTTCTCGCGCGGCAGCAGGAAGGTGAGGACCTTATTCCGCACGACGCCGCGGTCCTCCTCCTCCCGGAGCCGCTGCTTCACGCGGGCCGCCTGCTCCTCCTGCTGCGCCAGCGCCCCTTTCATCTCGCAGAAGGCGTCCTCCAGGTCATGGATGGCCCGCAGCGCCTCCTTCTTAAAGTCCTCCAGCTCCCGGTGCACCCCGGCCACCTTCTGCTTCAGGATCTCTAGGTCAGCTGGCGGTGGGAAGCAGGAGGGCCACGACTGAGGGAGGGAAAAGTCTCCGGACTGGAGGCCGCTCTCCACCATCTTCTTCCCTTGTACGGTGTTCACCTTCATGAGGATGGACCCAGCCTGATAGAGTGGTTCCATAGTCTCTCTTCCCGTGTGGACAGAGAAAGAGGGAGCGAAGAGACCGGTCTGGTCAGGGAACTTTTTATTCTTTTATTTTTTTATTTCTTTGGCTTGAGACACGATCCTTTGGAGTGGTGAAACTCCATGCATTGTGACGTCTGGGCCCCTCCAGCCAATCAGGAGGAGAGCCGCAATCCATTTATTTGCATATTGTAGCCTCCTTGATTCGTTACCCAGGGCTTTGTCTGCCCATCTACCCAGACTGTCTTCCCGTTCTATCAGTTCGTTAATAGCCTTCCAAAACCTGACCTCAATCTCTCCTTGTACCTGAGGGACATACGAGGCCCAGAGCCGGGCAGTAAACAGGCCAGAGCCAGGCCAGGCCCACTAGCTGCCAGGTATGCGTTCTCTCCCTCCCACACCTTGCCCCGAAACCGGTTTCTCTGGTGTCTCCGATGTTCTCAGATCTGCACAGCCCTTCCTTTAAACCTCTCCTAAGGCACTTATTACCATCACCCTCTTTTTCTGACCTAGGACCTTGTCCTTCCAGGTCCCAATGGCACAGTAGATTCCAGAAGGACATTGTAAGAAATAAGCCCACTTCTACCTCTAAAATGCTTTAAGAGAAGAGAAAAAAGTAACTTCTGATTCCAAATCCATACTCTTATCTCGATGCCAGAATTGTAGATAATCTGAAAAGTTGTGAGGCATGTACTTAAGTTTTGATGTGTGGTCCACAGCAGTGCTGATTCAGTTATGTGCGCGGTGAAATCAGGTCACTCATTCATTTATTCGGCAAGTGCTCATCGAGTGCTTCCCAGAGAACAAGTGTGAGTGCGAGGTGGCGCCCTCCCTGCCCACTCGTCGGGCCCGGCCGGATCACGCCTGAAACATCGACACACGTCAGAAAAAACATGGAGAAAGGCAAGTCTTGCACTTCTTATCTGAATCCTATGAGAAAGGAAAATGTTTGTAGCTAGCCTACATCCGTTTGGTCAAGAACAGATCTCTATCCTGGGTATCTCAATGTCTTTCCCAGACTTCTCTCCTGGCCTCCATATTGGAACATGTCTCCAACAGTGTGCCTCTAATCCAATCTGTCCAGAGCCTGATGTTGCCATCAAGTTAATGACACCACCCTGGAGTAGCACCCACATGAAAAACCGGGAATCAGACTAGATCCCTCTGCATCCAGGTGGCTCTGGGTTCTCCTGACCTGACCATCTCTGAGCACCCTAGAACCCGCCAGATCTCTGGCGGGCCAGCACCTGTAAGCCGTGTCTCTTTGGCAGATGACCTCATTTCCCTGAGCCTCATTTTTCTTATGACAAAGTAGGGATACACGTCTGTGGTGTGCAGCTCCCTGAGCGGAGGGGTAGCAGAGGGGAGGCTCTGATTTACAGCTGTGGCCGATTTCCATGGTGTAAGTACTCCCATGATGGCTCGTTTTGAGCTACCAGCATGATCCCTCTGGGCAGAGGTGCCCACAGTCAGCTCTCGGGAGCGGAGCACCACGGGACCGGTGTTGAGGGCAGCTGCCGTCTCCAGGACGTAGGTGTCAGAGAGAGCATTTTGCAGGGAGGTTTATGGCTAAACTAAGGTATAATTTTGAATCTTAAGATAGTGCAGCAGCTACAGTTATTGAGACAGAATATTTGGTTGAAAGGAGCACGGTATCTTTAGGAGTCAGGAGATCGGAGTCTAAAATTGCTGTTTGACCACAGGGCAATCACCTACCTCCCTTCTCTGAGCCTATTCCCTCTGGTATAGTGTGAGTAGGTGCTTCTCTGCAGTCTCTGGTTCTAAGATACACACAGCCTTTTCCTTTAAGCCAGTCCTGAGGCATTTACCACCTTCTCCCTTTTTTTGTGACCTAGGATCTTGTCCTTCCTGCCTCCAATGGCACAGTAAATTCCATGAGGACAGGGAGCGTGCATTTCTCATCCTACACACCCTCAAATGTCCCATCCGGTGCTCTGCACATAATGGCACTCAGAAATCTAGATGAAATAGAATTTATGCTCTGAGGTGGCCTTGGAATCCCACGACTCTGGCAGCTTTCCCTCTGACATGGCGGCACCTACTGGCCAGCGCGGGAACAGCATGCTTTTACTCCCCTACCCACAATCCGATGGGGGCTGGGGAGATTCAAAACAAGCTGCACTCTTGTGGTGTATTCATTAGGCGTGTGTGCACAGGTCAGGCACACAGTGGGTTCTCAATGAATATGTTTTGTAATCAGAAAAAAAGGAAGAACGTGTGTGTGTCTTCTGGTTTTTTTGTCTTTTTTTTTTAGTGGGTTTTTTTTTTTTCTGTTTGTGCCCCTTTCTCTCTCTGATTTTGATTCTCTGCCTCTTTATCTTTGTCTGCCCCAGGGAACGATGGAAGTCATAACCAGAACTACGAAGGAAAAGTAGCAAAAGTTAAGAAGAAATGCCAATTTCTCAGTTTCCCTGGTGCTTTATAATGAGCTTTCGGTTCATTGCTTCTCAGAACCTCAGCAGAGGTTGAGGACGAATGAAGACCCCAGGCTTGGTGGCCTCCTGAACCTTCGGAGCACCCTCAGCAGGGACGACCTGATGTGCACATGCTCTGAATGTTCTCCTCCCCGAAGGAAGGTCTATCATCCAGGCCTGTGCCTTCCTCTCGAGTTTCCTTCCAGTCAGAGGAAAGGAAGAAGGCAAATCTATCTGCTCCCTTCAAGATGTCAAGGGCAAGGGCTTCTAGCATCTCCTGGAAGCATATCATGGGCCACTGTCAAGAGGGTTTCCTTGCCTGCAGTCTGTTGCAGTTCACAGGCTCCAAAGTCTCAGAATAACAGAGGACAGGCAGGTGGGGTATCAGCCCCACAGAGGCCCGTCCACTGAGAATTAGACAGGCTGAAGGGGCATGGGCTCAGGAGTGGGCACCGCTGGATAGGGGCACATTCCTGCTGGGCCCTGCTCGCCTCTTGAGAGTGGACACCGCATGGATCATCTGCCTTCCCCAGCCTCTGCCATGTGTCCCCTCCCCGTGCCTCTGCTCTGCGTGTGAAATAAACTCGATTCTCTCCTTTTTCAATGGTTTTTAAATTTTTTTAATATTTATTTTTGAGAGAGAGAGAGAGAGAGAGCGGCAGGGGATGGACAGAGAGCGGCAGGGGAGGGACAGAGAGAGAGGGGGGAGAGGGGACACAGAATCCGAAGCAGGCTCCAGGCTCAGAGCTGTCAGCACAGAGCCTGATGCGAGGCTTGAACTCACCAACCATCTGATCATGACCTGAGCCAAAGTCCTCAGTTTAACCGACTGAGCCACTCTGGTGCCCCCGTATTTATGTTGAGAAAGCGCGCATGCGCACAAGCAGAGGCAAGACGGAGAGACAGAATACAAAGCAGACTCTCCACTGTCAACCCAGAGCCCAACGTGGGGCTCAAACTCACCAACCGTGAGGTCATGACCTGAGCCAAAATCAAGAGTCGGCCATTTAACCCACTGAGCCACCCAGATGCCCCTAAACCTCGATCCTTTTGAAGACCAGGAAAAGGGACATAACAGCAGTGCACTCCTTCATGTATGCCTTTCGAAGTGAGGCGAAGCTCCCCACAGCCCAGGAGTCGTCAGTGAAGGTCACATCCACAGCCTTGTTTCTAACCCAAGCATTGGCTGGCGGGTGAGGTGCCTGCAGAGGGCTCAGACCATTCACGGGTCCCCTCTTAGGTGGGGGCTGGGCCTGTCCTCCCTGAAGCACGGGTGTCCCGAACAAGGACTAGACTGGGGTTCCGCGCAATGAGAGGATAGGCAACCACAGAGAATACTGATATTTGAAGAGAAAACGGCAAGGGGCGCCTGGGTGGCTCAGTCGGTTAAGAGTCTGACTTCGGCTCAGGTCATGATCTCTCACGGTTGGTGAGTTCGAGCCCTGTATCTGGCTCTGTGCTGACGTCTTAGAGCCTGGAGCCTGCTTCAGATTCTCTCTCTCTCTCTCTCTCTCTCTCTCTGCCCCTTCCTCACTTGCTCACTCTCAAAAATAAACATTAAAAAATTATTTTAAAAAATACAATTTCTGAAGAGAAAACAGAAAAAGGGCCATGCATAATTCCCCCAAATGAACTACTAATGTCAGCTTTCAGGCGGAATGGGGAGAGTCTTCTAGGAGTTTCTGAAAACTGGTCTATCTCTCCCCACCCCAAGGGAAAAAATTATGAAAAAAAAACCCCAATCTCTCACAAATACCAAAGAGCACGTGGTTGGACATTTCTACAGCAGAGAGAACGGCAATTGGTCCTATCCAGAATATTCTTTTCCCAGAATCCCCTGGGCCTATGCCTTCCTTGGCAGCTGCTGGCCTGGGTGAAGATGCGACTACACAGCCAATGTCTCCCCAGAGGTGCTCCTACCAAGAATAATAATCTTGACACAGGGCATCGTAAAATCCCATGGAAAGTCTTCCCTGTAGCCAGCCGCCTAGCCAGCCTTCCACCCATCCACCCACCCGCGCGGGTCCCACTCAGGGACATTCGCTGAGTACCTGTCCTACGGACACTAAGCCAGCAAATAAGATAGAGAAGACCCCTAGTCTCAAGTCACTGGCATTTCAATGGAAGGAGACAGACAATAAAGTGAAGCAATCAATAACTAAGGTGATTTGGGCTGGTGCTAAGTGCTCTGAAGGAAGTAAACAGGGCAAAGTGACAGAGCCTTGGGCGGGGCCTCTCACAAGGGCCTTTGTGAGGGAGGGTGTGGGGTGGGACCAGATGGGGAGAATGCCTACCAGGGATGCTCAGGATGGAAGCACAGGTGGAAAGGCTTGGGGGAAGAAAGGGCTAGAGGAACTTAAAAGGTGGGGGTGAGGGGAGTGGAAGCCATGAGGAGGAGGAAAAGGGAAGGGGGGAGGGCCGCCACTGTGGGGACACACAGGGTGGTATCCCCAGTGTATTCCCAGGCAGCGTCAGGGCTATCAGGGGTGGGCTGTGCATGGGCTGTGCATGCCTTCCACCCCAGGAGCTGGTATTCCAGTCTGGGGAATGGGGGCAAAGCCGGGATTGGGGTGGGGACCAGGATCAAGAACCAAACTCGGGGCTGTTCCCCATGATTAATTAACCTGGAACCAGAGCCCGGAGGCGCAGTGCTAAAAATACCTGCTTCCCTCTGAGCCTCAGCAGCTGCCACCCAGCAACTGTTACCCATCACCATTTGTCATAATTTGACACTGATAAGGAATGTCCACGGAGCTGTGTGTCTGAAGGAGCCGGACTCGCCCACAGCCCACAGGCCAGCTGGCCCTCTGACACTGTCCGTGGCATTTCCCACCGGAACCCTTCTCCCATCCCTGCGCCCCGCTTGGGCCACCCTGGGAGGCCACTGCCGAGCTCCCCTCCCTGCCTGGAAGGCGTGGACCCGCCTCCAGGGGTGGGAGCCAAAAGCACTCTCTAGAGCAGGAGCGCCTAGTCGGATGCCTAGTTACACACCACTGCAGCCCTGCAACTCGGATCAGAGCCATCTATCAGAGGTCCTGCCAGCCCGGGCGGCACTTCAATTAAAATATGTAAAACATCTTGGTGGGAGTGGATCCGAAGACACAGGAGTGGTCCTTGGACAGGAGAAACGCAGGCGCCCCCCACCCAGCACCCCGGAGGACCTGGCCCTTCTCCAGCCCCGGAGGCCTAGGCGGGCGCCAGGAGGGCTCCGAAGCGTGTGGAGCGTCTGCCTAGCACCTTCCACCGCTCTGCTGCCCGAAGGGAGCTCCGCTGGGGCAGTGCACCCTGGAGAGAGACAGCCCTGCAGGTGGTGGGCGGGCACGGGTGTGGGGGGGGGGCGGGGAGGGCGGGTTGGAGGGGGCGGGGGCGAGAGGATGCCAGAAAGGGCCCCACATCGCCCCAGTTGAAATGTTCTATCCCCGCCCTCAACACTAATTTTCTTGAGTGACCACTCCCCCCCTGAAGCCAGTACCTGGACAAGTATATAAACTCTTCCGCAAAGCCATTTCTATTTCCCAGATTAATATCGGGTTTACTCTTCAATCAGATGATGGCCTTCTAGGTCGACAGGCATCGTGGGCTGTAAGATTCAGGCATGAGCAAGCTTTTTGCACAAAGATCAAATCAGGAAAGAAAAAAAAAAAGATGAGCCAAAATGTTTCAGCCCGATCTTTTCTTAAAATTAGGAAATGCCATTGTGTTGAGCATCCTTCCTTCCCCTCCATCACTGAAGGTAGTTGCGATTGTTACTGAAATGTCAGAACCTGTACAGATATTGCAACACATTTCCTGTGCAGTGACATAGATCGTGGGGAAGGCGAGGGGTTGGGAGTGGCACATGGGACCCTGACCCCAGACAGAGGCTAAGAAGCAACAAGGGGCCCACTGGGAGCTCCCGTTCTGGGGAAGCAAGGGGCAGGGCTGGGGTCTGGAGGTGAGCCTCCGGGGAGGGTCAACAGGAGCCAGGGAGGGGTGAGGTGGGCATGGTGTTGTGGAAGCAGGGCGGGAGGGGGCCCTTGGGCTCTAAAATAACCCTGCACTAAGGCGAGCTGTGGCTCCCTGCGGCCCATGCCCCGCTAGCCAGGGCTGACTTGCTCAGCGAGGGGCTGTAGTCACTGCCTGCACGTCGGGATGCCAAGCTGAATTATGTGAGCTTAAAAACCAAATCCCCTCCTTCCTGAGTTACTTAACTGTCTGCCTGGCGAGGCCGAGGGATTACTGGTGACAGACACCAGGGCCTGCCTGGCTGCTCGAGACAGAGAAGCTTTGATCACCTGGAAAACTCCAGACACCAAGACTCCTAATGATGAGTAATGATCTCAAACCATCGGAAAGTTACCCAGAATACCGTGCGGGGGGCAGGGGACACACGGCTTCCCAAGGAGGCCTGGGCCAGGGAGACAGGGTACAGTCATCCTGTGTCCCGAGGAAGAGTTGGACCCCATTCGCATCCCACACAGGATCCTGTCAGCTCACAGATGAGGCAGGGGGTTTCTGGCTCTGGGCACTTGGCTGCCACAAGGGTTGGTTTGGGCCAGACTTTATCTTTTGTTCAAGAACGCAGCCGCCTTTGGCACCTGGGCGGCTCAGTCGGTTGAGTATCAGCCTCTTGATTGCAGATCAGATCATGATCTCACGGTCGCGGGATGGAAAGCCACATGAAGCCCCGAACTGAGCATGGAAACCGTTTGGGGAGACGCCTGGGTGGCTCAGTCAGTTAAGCGTCGGTCTTCAGCTCAGGTCATGATCTCAAGGTTCCTGGGTTCGAGCCCCGCATCGGACTCTGTGCTGGCGGCTAGCTCAGAGCCTGGCGCCTGCTTCAGATTCTGGGTCTCCCTCTCTTTCTGACCCTCCCCTACTCACGCTGTCTCTCTCTGTCTCTCAAAAATAAATTTAAAAACATTTTTAAAAAATTAAAAAAAAAAAAGAAACTGTTTGGGATTTTCTCTCTCTCTCTTCCTCCCTCTGGTCCTCCTCTCCCCTACTTGTATTCTCTCTCTCTCTCTCTCTCTCTCTCTCTCTTTCTCTCTTAGAAAAAAGTACAGCCTCCTCATTCTTTCATTCATTCATTCATTCATTCATTCACATATCCAGCACACGTTTACTAAGATGAACCAGGCAGGTGCTGGCTGATCAGGCAGAAGATGGCTGAACTACGGTTTCTTCGTGAAATACGTGGGATCTGCCGGGGAGACAGACTCACAAGTCCAGCGCCAGGGGCTCGGTGACAAAGGGCCTGACAGAGGGACTTCAGAGCTCACCACCACCCAGAGCAGGGGACTCTAAGTTAGACTGCCACTTCTCCTAGGGACAAGGAGCTGGCTGAGGCTGGACTTTGAAGATCCCAGGCCCCGCTAGGGTTCGGGTTCAGTGTGATCCTGTGAGAGCCCCCAGCCCCATGTCTTACCCCTGGAACTTCCTCCAGCTCTGAGCTGGCTGGGAAGAGGTCAACCATGAGTCCTCTGTTTTGACTTTGTAGAAACCTAAGCCCAGTGACTCTCGAACTTTGGCATACATTATTGTCTTTTGGGGAAAGTGTTAAAAGTCATTTTTAAAGTCTGGATTTCGCCCTTAAGAGATTCTAATTCAGGAGCTCTTGGGAGACTGGAGTTAGGAGGATCAACCTTCTAGATTTGCCCATGACCAGGGGGGTTCTGGGATGTGAGACTTTCCACTTTAAAATCAGGATGCCCCCATCCTGCACCTGGGTGGCTCAGTCAGTTGAGCAACCAACGTCAGCTCATGTCACGATCTAGAGGTTTGTGGGTTCGAGCCCCGTGTGGGGCTCCAGCTCAGAGCCTAGAGCCTGCTTCGGATTCTGTGTCTGCCTCTCTCTCTCTGCCCCTCCCCCACTCTTGCTCTGTCTCTGCCTTTCGAAAAATAAAATAAAATAAACATCAAAAAAAGGCTTAAAAATAAATTTTAAAAAATAATAATAATAAAACCAGGATGGTCCCAGTAAATCTGAGACAAGTCACCCTAGCTGGGGCAGACACTGCTAGTCTCTGCCCAATAACATCCCTTTGTTCCTGGGGTCACAGAATTTTATTTATTTCATTTTTAATTTAATTTCTTACATGTATTTTATTTATTTTATTATTGAGAAAGAGAGACAGAGCTCACAAGAGCCAGGGAGGGGCAGAGAGAGGGGGGACAGAAGATCCGAAGCAGGCTCTGCACTGACAGCAGAGCGCCTGATGCGGGGCTCAAACCCACAAACTGTGAGATCGTGACCTGAGCTGAAGTCGGATGCTTGACCGAGTGAGCCACCCAGGTGCCCCCACAGAACTTCATTTTGACAGACAGTGATACACTCAGGAAACGTAAGCCATCACTCAACCCCAGGCGGTGACCCGGGACTCATTCAATACTTCCATTCCCCCTTGCTGCTGCCTCTGACCCGCTTCATACCAGTGAGCGGTAAAGAGAAGACTTATGGAAAAGTGTTATATCTGATGTAAAAGAGTGAGACTCAGACAGAGGCAAGGGGAGGTCCCGCCCCCTTTTCTACCCTGGACATCGTTGTATGAGAATACGATGGTTGGGACTGTGGCAGCTATTTTGTAGTCACGAGGCAACAAAACCTAAGGATGAAAAACTAGATAAGAAAGACCCCCCCATTTCTTATAACATAAAACAACACCAAACCTCAAATTATCTACTTCCAGTCTACTTGATATGTGATTAAACATCCTTCTTGCTCACACTGTCATCTGGCTTTGTGTTCATTGCAGCCAAACACATCATGACTATTACAGAGGGCCTCGAAATTAATATTTTTAACAAGAGCCCCCAGATTATTCTGATGCTCTCTATAAATCTAGTTAATCCGGTGGTTCTCAAAGTGTGGTCTTTGTATCAGCAGCAAATGGGAGCTTGTAAGCAATGCAAATTCTCAGGCCCCACCCAGATCTTCAGAATCAGACACTCTGAGGTGGGACCTGGAAGTCTGTGTTTTAACAAGGCCTCCAGAGGATTCTGACAATTGCCAGTTTAAAACTCACTGACCTAATCAGTAACTGAGACTCCCTAACTAATACTAGGCCCCCCCAAAAACTTCCAAATGAGGTTTTTAAACTTAACCCATGTTGGGGGGCCTGGGTGGTTCAGTCGGTTAAGCACCAGACTTCAGCTCAAGTCATGATCTCACGGTTCCTGGGTTTGGGCCCCGTGTCGGGCTCTGTGCTGAGAGCTTGGAGTCTGGAGCCTGCTTCAGATTCTGTGTCTCCCTCCCTCTCTGCCCCTGCCCTGCTTGTGCTCGGTCTCTCTCTCTCAAAAATAAATAAACATTATAATTTTTAAAAAATAAATAAACTTAACCCATGCCCCACTTGCTTCCTTATTTGTAAAATAACAAGATATGTCTTCTCAAGAGCCTTCCGTGGTTCTTCTCCAAAACCTTACACCAGTTGAATGCTTTGGTTCGGACTTACTGACCCATGTGATCAGCCATGCGGAGACAGGGGAAGGAAGGTGCTCTTTGTGGTCAGAGCTGGCCAGCGGGGGAGTGAACCTGTAGGTCCTGCTTCCTGGGGGAGAGCGAGCGTCCGTGTCTCTGACCCAGAGATCCCGGCTGAGCGTGTCCGCCCACCATGAATGCCCACTCATCACACATGGCCTTGCACCGCGGCGGCCCAGGGGGAGGGGATGAAGGGGGCCCACGCAGCTCCACCTTCGGTCCCTTCCCCAAGGAGGCTCTGCTTCAGCCGGCTCTTTGTATTCCAAGCCCCCCCCCCAACACTTCTCCTCAGAATGAATTCCTCAAACCCCAGCGAGAGCCCAACAGGCAGCAATGAACAATAGCCTTCGTGTTGCGAGAGGAATCCGTTCTCAGTGAGCTAAAGAAGAAATCATAAACTCCCTAATTACACTTCCTCGTTCTTGTGCATTTTTCAGCATTTCACATATGCTCCTGGATTTTGTTATTCTTTTTCACGACCGAGTACGCTGTCAAATGATTATCCTGTAAGCATTACACTATTAATGATAATTTACTAAAAATAAAAATAGTAATGATTGCTACCATAAATTTGGAGCTTGCCGTGGGCCAGGCCCAGGGTCCTCTCATGCGCTATCCCTTTGAGGTCGGACAGCCACCGGCCCAGCAAGGTGACCTGAGGCTCATCTTTGTCCCCATCGGGTTAGGCATGAGTCATACAGCAGTAGTTTCCTTTTGTCCAGTTTCCACTCATATTTACCAAACAAGGCTGAAATGCCATAAAATATTTAAACGCTTGCACCGCGTCGCGCCAGGGGCCAGGCTGGCGGCACTGCGGACACTGACCTGCCAGCCAGCGGCCCCTCTGGGATGACTGAGAACACCAGTCATCAGCTGACATTCTTAAACCCAAAACCAGGGGCGCCTGGGCAGCTCAGTCAGTGAAGCGTCTGGCTCCTGATCTCAGCTCAGGTCCCGATGTCACGGCTCATGAGATCGAGCCCCCCTCAGGCTCTGTGCTCACAGCATAGAGCCTGTTTGGGATTCTCTCTCTCCCTCCGTCTCTGCCCCTCCCCTGCTCACTCCCTCACTCTCACTCTCTCTCACAATAAATAAACTTTAAAAAAATGAAAAAATAAAAATATGAACCATATCCAGCATGTGGAAGGCATCTGGCGGTCCTGGAATGTGTTGTCAGGAAATGACAGATGTGTCAAGTCCTGCCTGGCTGGTCTCTGGTTGTGGGGTCCTGGAGCCTCTGCTTCCCACTCCCGTTGGTCTTGTGTTGGGCTCCCCCAGCCCCCACCCCCCCACCCCCGTTTTCAGGCTACCAACAACCAGGGATGCTTCCAAGGAGGAGTGGGGTCCCCCTGGCGTCACACCCACGAGCAGACACTCTTCCGTCTCTCAGCGGCCACGGGCCTGACGTCCTCAGCTGGTCTTGTGATTAACAGTCTTCGACCAATTGCCTGTAATTGGTCATTATTACAACCGAGACCTGGACGTCCAATGGTCCCTCTCAGTAGGACAATGACGTGGGTGGCCACTAAGGACATGACAGTTGGCATACACGGGAAAGCCAGAAAAGGCCGATGCCCGAAAAGGAGCATCTGAGGCTACCTCAGGGCCTGCCTGCTGCGGGGGGACGATCAGAACGGGAGTCCGCACAGCTAAGCAAACACCAGACTTGAGGCTGTCCCTGCAGCCCTGCCCTCGGCGTCCAGGAGGCTGTCCCCTCCCGCCCCCAGTGTCAACTGACAGCAAGTGGGAGCCCCCCTCCCACAGCACCCCCTTTCCTTCTGCCTGCTCTCTGGGAGGGTCTCAGCAGCTTCCCTCCCCACTAACTACAGAAACACTTTTTTTGCCAAAAGCCTGGTTGCTCTAAGCCACCCATTGCCCGTCCAGGGAACAGAGTAGAGACCCCTGAAGAAGGCGTCCAGGCCTGGCTTTTAGAGCCCCCTTGATGTGCTTCTGGGCGCTCGGGTTGCTCGGGGTCAGAATGACCTCACGGGTTGGGGGAGACAGCCTGGCAGAGGTGGGCCAAGCCTTCAGAGGGAGCTGCTTCTGCCACACGGTGTTCTGGGCACAATTGAAAGGCCGCTCCGTGGGAGAGATGCTAACCACAAACCCCGCCAGGCTGGTTGCCGGAACCCAGGAACGGGCTGAGAGGGCCCCCCACACACCCTCAGAGTAACAAAGCCTTCAGGAATCAATCAACTTCTGCAGGACGCACATCCTGTCTGAACAGCAGCCTTTTCTCCCTCTGTTCTTGCCGGGGAAGGTCAGAGTTCACATCAAATGTCATTAATCATCTTCCCGGGGGCTGGGGGCTCATTGGACAGTCCTATTAATCAGAGGCCTATCACACCCACAGCTTGGCTGGGTCGCCATTGTCCTGTTCCTCACCTATCATCGGAAGATTAGATTATCAGTGACAACTGCGACACCCTTCGAGTCACAGGGAAGCCAGAGAATGAGGTTGCTTTTATTTTTTTATTTATCCTCCTGATTCAAGGATGAGCTGTTTCTTGTCTTGTCACGCTGCATCCTTTTCTTCACGGAATCAGTTTTAAGAATCCAATTTGTCAAACTGGACAATCATTGGCAAACCCATAAAAAAAAAAAAAGCCCTCAGCGACTTTATCAAAAAAGGTAAAATAAAGCAGAGGGTTTTAAATGGAGCCTGAAAGGATTAGAAAGTAAGTTGCATTTGACAACAATTAATCTCTGAAAAGCAGGGGCTTTGTGGAAAAAGGAACAGTAGAGATGTGTCCCAAAGGGATTGTGAAAATCCACACTGGAGTATCCCATTGCCTGGACACGGCGCCTCTTCCGGAGGGCCATCGAGGGGGGACCTGGAGCTGGGAAAGAATGCTAAAGAGTGTGCTGCATGTTTCCTCCTGACTTCCTGCCACGGCCCACGGCAGCGGCAAGAAGACAGCACGCAGTCGCCAGAACACAGCAGCTCACAGCACACAGCTCCCCATTTCTCCCGGTCACTGGGTAACCTCCACGCCCACCCTAGTGGCCGCTAAATGGGGTCATCCAAGAAGGGAGCACTTTCCAGCTCTTTCGAAGTGTGGAGATCAGGTGAGCACGTGTGACACCTAAATGGGTTAGAAGGGCATGGCCTTGGTGATGGGGACCTACGGGGGCCAAGAGCAGGATGAACGAAGTGGACTTCGTGTGAATCCGAGGCGAGCCTGCTGTGAGGCCAGGTCCCATGCTCATGGTCACGCTGCGGGAAGGGGAGTTCAACTCCATCAGATCTTCCAGGTTTTCCTGAGACTCTGGAGACCCGGGTTTTGATGTGAACACTCTGTATGTTTTTATTTAAAAAAATTTTTTTTACTGTTTTATTATTTTTGAGACAGAGAGAGAGGGACAGCGTGAGCAGGGGAGGGTCAGAGAGAGAGGGAGACACAGAATCCAAAGACAGGCTCCAGGCTCTGATCTGTCACTACAGAGCCTGATGCGAGGCTTGAACTCACGAACCGTGAGATCATGACCTGAGCCGAAGTCGGACGCTTGACCGACTGAGTCACCCAGGCACCCCCTGATACTGCCTTCATTTAATTTTTCTACCTGACAGGGGAAGCATCCGACTTCAGCTCAGGTCATGATCTCACGGTTCGTGAGATCTCTTCTCTGACCCCTCCCCCTGCTTGCATTCTGTCTCTCTAATATGTAACTACTAAAAAATATTTTTGACCTGACAAAAATTGAGTGATTCTCTGTGTGGGTGCCGTAGAGGTCTGGGGCAGGAGGCTAGGGCAGGCTGCAAGGTCCATGTGGGGATATTAGCCACTTGACCACAGTACAAAGCTGGAGCTCGGGGGCCAAACTACCCGGTTCAAATCCTGGTTCTGCCACTCACTAGCTGTGTGACCTCTAGCAAGTTACTTGGTTTCTCTGGTCTTCAGTATCTTCATTTTATTTATTTATTTTTCGAAATTCCTTTTTTGGGGGTGCCTGGGTGGCTCAGTCGGTTAAGGGGCCGACTTCAGCTCAGGTCATGATCTCACAGTTCATGGGTTCGAGCCCCGTGTCAGGCTCTGTGCTGACAGCTCAGAGCTTGGAGCCTGCTTCAGATTCTGTGTCTCCTGCTCTCTCTGCTCCTCCCCCACTCCTGCTCTGTCACTCTCTCTCAAAATGAAATAAAACTTTTTTTTTAATTTTAAAGTTCCTTTTTTGTTTATTTGTTTGTTTAAAGTAAACTCTACCCTCAATGTGGGCCTTGAACTCAAGGCTCTGAGATCAAGAGTCACATGCTCTACCGACTGAGCTGGCCACGTGCCCCTCAGTTTTTTCATTTTAAAAATGAGAACTGGGACACCTGGGTGGCTCGGGCAGTTAAGCGCCCAACTCTTGATTTCAGCTCACGTCATGATCTCATGGTTTCGCGGGTTTGAGCCCCATGTCAGGCTCTGCTTGGGATTTTTTCCTCTCTCTCTCTCTGACCCACCCCTACTACAGCTCTCTTCATCTCTCTCAAAATGAATAAGTACACTTAAAAATAAATAAATAATATCATAACGAATAAATGATAATAATATCTGCCTCAGGAGATTGTTGTGAAGATTAAAAGTAGCATAGGACAGTGCCCGCCACAGCAAGTGCTCCCTAAATCGGTGTTGTTGTTATAATACGTCATCGTAATTTGTTCCATCCTCAATGGTGGGTGATATTGAGGTGCAACCGCATACGATGCTACGTCTGGAGGGACCTTAGCAACCGTTCTAGTGCAGCCGTCCAATCGTCGCAAAAACAACAGTGGCACACAGACGGAAAAGAGTTTATTTTCTGCAACGGGCGCATTCGAAAACCTATGCATTCCTGCAGACATGGTTCATTTTTTGACAATGTCCATAGGCCTGTGCCAGCCATTTCGTTTTTCTACTGTGACCTCGTTGGAAATAAGAAAGTTCCTACTATAAATGGGTCTAAAGCAAAGCCATGCCAGCCTTCAGGCTCCCGAATGTTTCATCAGCGTCAGCCCGGTCAGTGCCGCACGACGCCTGCACCCCAGTGCTCGTTACAGAAAGATTTGTGAGACAACTCGGGGCCACGTGTGTCCACTGCAAGTACGTGACCAGCCTCATTTCTAAAAAGGATTGTTCTCCAAGGCGGTTTGTGATCGTTAGTGGGAGGATGAGCCTCAGAGTAATTTTGGTGTTTGGGGCAAGACGTCGTAGTTTTGTAGCCTAGTCGGCTCATTGTTGGTGAAGATTGACCAGGCGCAGGCGTTAACCGTCGACAGGGATCATGTCTGTCTTTATTAGGTGATTACATAAAGACCTCTGGTGGGGGCCGGGGGTCTGCTATGGAGTGCAGGGCCTAGCTTTGATGCTGGATAGATCTGGGGACGGATCTTGACTTCTCACTTGTCTCTAAGGCCGTGAGCTAGTTTCTTAAACTCTCTGAGTCTCCAGTCACTCGTGTGTGAAATGAAGGAAATAAGACCTACTTCATAGGCCTTTGTGAGAATCCAACAGAAAATGTAGCCCTCAGAAGCTGTGGGCTCCTCCCATCGCCCTGCCTTCCCCTGAGAGACAGAACCCGGCTCACGGGAAGACAAGGCAGGCGTTCTGCATGGACTCGGGTGGAGGCCCTTGTTAGGTGCTGCGATGAGTCAGCTCGGAGCCCAATTCAGGTTAGTGTCAAATGAGAGGAGAGAACAATGGACACATTCATGCTTTATGCCTCTGTTTAGGCTTCTGATCTAAAAGCCATTTGTCCACTTGTTTAAATAAGAGTTTCACACCTTCTTCAGAGCTGACATGGAATCTGAAGCTGGAAGCCTGGCTGAGTTTCGGTTCAGGGAGGTTATTTTGAAACATTGACCTTTCTATACAACCTTCCACCGGTGGGAGAAAGAGGGAAGGAGCCTGAGGTGCCTTGCTAAGCATCCGGCTTAGGGGGGAGGTGCTGGCCCTTAGGGCATCCCAGAGGAGGGGACGGAACATGCACCCCGCTGGGATCTCGTGGCCCACCCTTGCTGCTGTGGGGAAGAGCCCCCGCGAGTGACAGTCTACCCTAGGAATACGAAGATGAATGATTCCACTGCCACGTAGGAGTCGAGATAGGATGGGCCTGGAGTCTGCAGCCTGAACGAGAGATAATCATGACAGCCGGTGTGCCGTGAGCACATACTATGAGCTAAGTGTGACGCTTAATGCTTCACACCGGCATCTCTTCAGTCCCACAGCAGTTTCAGGAGGATATAACGATGACCATCATGGCTGAGAACACTGAGAAGTTAGGCCTCTTTCCCAAGGCTCTCACGAGAAAGAGCCCCAGATGTGAAAACATGGCACCCAACTGTCAGCTGCTGGCCACACGGCCTCCCCAAATGTATAAGTTTCCTCCAGAGCCCTGACAGGTGCGTCCAGGAGCCATGCCTGCACCTGGTCCCATCGTGGGGCAAAACCTACCTTCTTCCTGGCACAAACACCCTTCTAAGCAGAGGCCTCTGCGTCCCTTCTCTGCACACTGAGATGTTAGAGGTCACCGGGCCTGGGACTGAACCCTGCAATACCAACACACCCATCCCAAAGTGCAGGTGTAATTCCTGGTGCCCTGCCCTGTCCAAGGAAGGGGCGATGGCCTCTCTTCCTGTGCAGCCACCCAGGCCTGCACAGATCTGCCCCCTGCTGTGCTGTTGGAGCCAACCAGGGCCAAGTTCACTTCCCATTTGCTTCTGGGCTGTGTCCTTCCCTTCCATGTTCTTACAAAGGCTCTTCCCTTATGTGCTGCCTAGGTTTGGGGCCAAGAAGAAAGGAAAAGAGGACCAGCTGTGGCCTAAAATAAGTATATTAGTGACCAGGAGAGAAACTCCGGGCTCATGGAACCAAATGAAGAATCTGTAAGTGTTCAGCCTCCTGAAATTGTGGCGCTTCCCCCGCCCCGCCCCGCCCCGCATGCTTAATACAAGCTGACAGCTGGCATTGTTCTGCCAAGACAAGGTAGCCGCATCGCAGTGATAGGGTGAGGGGAGCAGAGGGACAAAGGCACAGGAGCTGAGGAGGGGTGGAGGCAGGGGGTGAAAAATAAAGAGAGAGGGCCGGTGGGGGGTGCCTCTTAATCGGGGGGGCCTGGCAGGAGACCCTGGGAACGGCAGCCCACTGACAGTGGAGACCAGGAGCTCCAGATGGCTTTTTGTCTCGATGCAATAAAAAATGTAATCTGACAGGCCCCGGGATGGGGCTCGGGAAACAAAGGTGTGCGGGGCGGGGGGGCAGGAGTGGGAGTGGGCAGAGTTAAAGGTAGCGAGTCTGAGAAAGACAAAAAGAAGCCACTGTCTCTTGGAGCAATTATCGGCTTTGCAAATGACATTTCATTCCAGAGGTGCTCGCCGGGGACAAAGCCAGCTGTTTTCTGGTCTTGGCAAGGGGAGACGGATGGGAAATGCACTGGACATTTGGCCCCCGAAGAAAGGTGAGAACTTGGCCAATTAGCCACGATGTGGGCTCTTTGTACCCACACCACCCCCCGAAGTCATTAGGGGATGATAGAAAGATACAGGGCTTCCTGGTGCCGTTTAATTGCTCATAGACGGGAAAGTGATGAGCTCTGTCATACTGTGCAGACGTCCTGTAGGAGACCAGATGCCGTATTGATGTGTCTTCTCAGAGGGAGTCACACCCCCACCTGCTTCACCCGGAACACACAGACACCCAGGGAAACTGTGGCACCTCTGTGGCCTCTGGTGGAGCCGTCGAGTTTTATTAAGTAATCTCTGCCTTTCAAGTCACTGCATGTTTTCTTTCCAAAAGTCTTGGCTACTGTGTGGACCCAGCACACCGCAGGCTCCTGATAAATATTAAACAATGGATGTAGGTGATGTCTCCAGATTTCATTGTAGAGGACAACTTCTCCAGGGAGCAGATCCCATGATGTAGGACCGTGGCATGGTCACCACGGCTGAATAGCAGGTGTGAAATTTTAAGAATTCTGAGGCAGAAAGATGGGGCAGGAGGGCTAGTGTCTATGAGCAAGAGCCTCTGAGCGAGATGAAACGATAAAGCCAGGAGAGGCAGTTCCGGTGAAGATGTGAGGAAACAGATACTCTCTCATGGTGGGAGGGGAGTGGAGACTTTTGGTGTGTCCACACCGCATGACGGCAAGCCCACAGATCCACCTACAGCTGTATGACAGATGCGTGCAAGGCAGTAGGCACGGGTGTGCATGGCAACCTAGTCACACTTTTTTAAAAAGGAGAAACAGGGGCGCCTGGGTGGCTCAGTCGGTTAAGCATCTGGCTTTGACCCAGGTCATGATCTCACAGTTTGTGGGTTTGAGCCCCGCATCAGGCTCTGTGCTGACAGCTCAGAGCCTGGAGCCTGAATCAGATTCTGTGTCTCCCTCTCTCTTTATTCCTCCCCTGCTCATGCTCTTGTCTCTGTCTCTCTCTCTCAAAAATAAACAAATATTTTTAAAAATTTTTTAAAGGAAAAACCTTAAATATTCATCATTAGGGAAATGGGTGGGATATGTATATATATGCTCTGCAGTTGTTAAAACAATAATGAAGGGAATCTGCACATACTAATGTGGAAAGACCTTGAAGATATATCATTAAGAGGAAAAAGAAAACTGGCCCAAAAGAAATACATACAGCATGATAACATGTATGTTAAAAAAAAAAAAACAACAACAAACTAGGAGCACCTGGGTGGCTCAGTCAGTTAAGTGTCTGACTTCAGCTCAGGTCATGATCTCATGACTTATGGGTTTGGGCCCTGCATCAGGCTCTGTGCTGATGGCTCAGAGCCTGGAGCCTGCTTCGGATTTTGTGTCTCTCCCTTGCTCTCTCCCCCTCCCCCACTTGCGCTCTCCCTCTCTCAAAAATAAATAAGCATTAAAAATTAAAAAATAAAATAACTAAATACCTCTATATGGGTGCATGAACAAATATATGTACATAAATGCACAGCGGTGGTTACCTTTGGAGGGTTTATGCAAAAGGAATGGCGGGGGAGAAGGTTGTGAAGGACCTCTGTAATGTTTCATGCTTAATTTTTATGATGCAAATACCTGTGCATCACACAATTAAAAATTTTAAATATCCATTTGACAAACAAAACATAAATGTTTTCAAAAGACTTTTTTAATGTGTTTATTTTTGAGAGAGATAGAGAGAAAGAACATGAGAGGGAGAGGGGCAAAGAGAGGGAGACAGAGAGAATCCCAAGCAGGCTCCACGATGCCAGCACAGAGCCCGATGTGGGGCTCAAACCTATGAACTGTGAGATCACAACCTGAGCCGAAATCAACAGCCAGACACAACTGACTGAGCCACCCAGGCGGCCCACTAAGAGAGTAGATCTTAAGTTCTATGTCAACTGTACCTTGATTTTCAAAATTACATTAAAAATTTTTTAAATTATTGAGATATTTTAGAATCTTCTTTTTCATACCAAGTTGTCAAAAATCCGCTGCGTACCTCACCTAACAGCCATCTCAACCAGGACTAGGCACACTCCCTGGGGCCTGTGACCACCTCGGACAGGGCAGCTCTAGGACTGGGTTCAGCTCTATTTCCTCCAAGGGTCCGACTGCAATCCCAGGGCAGGTGTGTTGGGGTGGGAGTCGGTGGGGGAGGCCCGGGGGGGCCCCGAAAGGATCTCCGTGATTGGGTGTGCGGAAGGTTCACCTGGAAGTTGAGCCAGCAACCCGCCAGGCCAGCCAAGGGGCATGGCTGCAGCTTTAGAAACTGATGCAAATAAGCCACACAGAGCTGCAGCCATGCCTCGGGACAGAGGGAACCCCGGGGCTGAGCAGAGAAACACCCTAGGGGGGTTGAAGCTGCGTGAGCCCCGAAGAAGGCCTGGCCAGCCCACTCGGCTTCCAGACACGAGGGAGGGGCCTCTTCCTGAAATAGGAGGCCGGTGCCCTGGGAGTCCTGGGAGGGTTTCGAGAGAAGGGCACCACTGTGTTTGCCGCTCTTCCTGTGGCTAGGCCACCACCTACTGCCAAGCCTTTGCTTGTTCGTTCCAAGCCAGAGCGAGCAATGCAAGCTGGAGACTGTGATGCAGAGTATAACCTCATTTAGGCAACGGCCTCCTGATCAGAATTCGGCATCCAGGAGCCTAGGTCCAGATCCCTGCCGGCCCCACCCCTTACAGGCGTGTACTCAGGGAAAGTGACTTTCTGAGCCTCCACTTCCCTAGCTATTAATCGAGGGTGCTGCTCATGTCTACACCCCTGCCGACCTCACAGAGCAGCTGGGCGCATAGTGGGAAAGGGTGCATGTCAAGCCCTCCACAAAGTGCCTGGCACAGAGGACGTCTTCCCCTAGTGGCTGCTCCATGGGAGCAATCTACAATTTCCTGCATTGCCTCACTTGACCTTGGGGCTGCAGGCAGCCTTTGTGGTCATCTGGCTGAGGAACAGGAAGAAGGGAGCCCGATGCCCTGCCCGAGGTCCTGCAGCTGGTACCTGGCTTCGTGACCCCTACCCCCTGCTCTTGCCATGCCGTTTCTGTTTAGTGTGAAAGGTGGGATTCCTTTTGCTTTCTCTTTGGTTCTTTTAGTCTTGGTTCTTGCTGTTTGTTTTTGCTTCTAACAGGAGGTAGGACAGAGCTTCGAGAAGCTCATATCTCTCCATCACCTCTGTTGGTCAAGGTCATCCTCAGAGGGACTCAGTCTGTAGAATGAGACCTGAGGGGACCCAGGGTGCTGCCTGAGCAGCTCAAAAGCCAGGACTATACAAAGAGGTACAGGATGGTGGGGCTCAGGTGGGTGGCGAGTGAGGGAGAAAGACAGGAGGTCTGGGTGACGCTAGCTGGGCAGTGCTGGGCTCATGGCCCAGGTCCCAAAGGCTTGCTTGGAGGACCCTGTGTAAGCCCAGAAGCCCCGCCTCCTCGTGCCACCCTGTCCAGATGAGGGCAGGCTTCTTGTTTCCAGGGCAGGGAGCAGGCAGGCCACAGGGAGTGAGGCCACCACAGCAGACCCTTGTGGGGCCCTTGTGTTATCTTCCCTCTTAATCTGTGTCCTGGAAGCCACCTTGGAAGTCATCTTGTCCAAATACTCTGTTTTGCGGGAGGAAAAACTGAAAAGAGGAGAATAGGCAATGTGCTCCTAGAGTGGCTGAGCCCGGTCGCACACAACTGGTTCCAGGAGGTGGTGGGTGGGCTGGCATGTGGTGGGCGGGGGCTGCAAGGCGAGGGCAGAAGGGATGGGAAGAAAATGCTTCTGCAAAGGAAGGGGCTGCCCGGCCCACTCATGCCATCTGCACAGAGAAAGTGGCCCGAGCCCTTGTCTGGCTGGCTCAGAAAAGCCAGGTTGTTGTCAGGATGAATGACGGCCGGAAGGACATGGGGCAGATCTGATACAGGGCAGCCACCCTGGGAGAATCCAAAGGACCATCCTCAATAAAAGCAGTCCTACAATTGTCGGCTATCAGCCAGTAACTTTGGGGAAATGCAGTAGGAACACCACCCCCTTTCTTGGGGGATGACTTACAGCCGAAGTCAGCTGGGGGGACGGACTGAGCCCAAATAAGGTTGCAGTTGGTGAGACTTGACTGGAAAAGAAGACAGGCTCAGATGTCACACTGAAGAGGCCAGAGGATGCAGAGAATCAGAGGTGTGTGTCTCCAGGGCTTGAGGGATAGAGCAGGAACTATCTTCGTTGAAAGTTTGGAGGCTACAGACCAAGAGAAAGATCTGGGAGCCCCTTAGGGTTTCTCCAACCCGGAAGAGTGTGTGTGGAACCGCTGACCAATTCAGTTACTAGAAGACCATCTCATGAGCGTCACAGAGCCCGGCACCACCTGTCCCTGGGCTAGCAGGTCCCTCGAAACTGGGAGCTTGCCTGGGCACAGGAGGCAGGGCGGTGGGACTCCACAACCTCTTCCCAGCTCTGGTGTGAATGCTTCTGAGCAACCCTCACCCCCTTACAGCCAGAGGATTAATGGACGTGGCCAGCATGCTCAGAGAGCCCTAAACGGGGGCGTTAGCCAAGCGCTGACATCATTAGAGCAATGAGAGCTATTAGTATTACACTATTGTTATTATGTTTGCTCTCTCAACCCTTAAATCACACTCCATCTCGCGATGGCTCACATTTTATGTAATTAGAGCTTATATAGGTAACAAATGGGTATTTCTGCGAGCTGAGGAGAGAGCCTTCTGCATACATTAATTTGCTTGATTAGTTCTCTATTTGGTATGCTTTGTTCCTCCAAACTCCCCTTTCCTGTCCAGCTTCAACAGAAAATTAATGAGTTTTAACACCTTGCAAGAGTGGGCTGTGCCATGGGAATACCTCGGGTGTACTCTGGGTTTTAAATCCACACATTCAGAGGCTTCCTAAAGGTTATGCAAAGGTTAACAAACAATTAATATGTTGAATCAGTGTGCTAAATCTGTTTACTCAATCTTTGCAATCTAAAGGCCATTAGCCAGCAGCCTCAACATTTTAGATTGATCTCTCTCTTTCCTAACCCACCCTTCCTCTGTCCCCTGGATAATCTGGGTGAGAAACAAAAAGAAAAAAATTGAATTGAGAGCAGCAAATATCTCTGGAAAGTTGGGGTTTTCTTGCTACCTGAGGCTCAAAGCGTTGGGAAGATAGACTTGATCAAGTGAGTTGGAAGTTTTGAGAGTTTTGAGAAGACAATGCAAGATGAGATGCATTCCCGCCTTTTTAACGGCGAGCAAAATGTGATTTAGGCTCGTCCACGGATGCCACATTGAGTTCGTGTGTTGATTTCCTCACTTGTTTACAGGAAGAAGCGGGTGGAGAAGAGGCATGAGGTAAGTCCCACCTTGAACTAACAGGAAAGAGGCCTCCTACCGTGTGGTCTTCTAAGGAGAACATGCTACAGAGTAGTGGGGTTCCAGAATGTTCTTTGCCTTAGCAGGCAGAGGAAGAGGATAAGAAATAGTCACATGTGATCCTGGTGGTCCCCCTTGGGGTCTCCTAATTCCACAAAAAACTCATCCTTCCCCACCTCTTAGGATGCTGTTGTAATGATGACTCTCTTGGCAGCAATGAAGGAAATGACTTTGACAAGATTGACAACTTGCTGTCCTGCCCAGCCCAGCTCCTTTTGTAAAAAAAAAATTTTTCTGTTTTGATTTATTTTTGAGAGACAGAGAGAGACAGCATGAGCAGGGGAGGGTCAGAGAGAGACAGAGACACAGAATCTGAAACAGGCTCCAGGCTCCAAGCTAGCTGTCAGCACAGAGCCTGATGCGGGGCTCAAACCCATGTGAGATTATGACCTGAGCTGAAGCTGGATGCTTAACCGACTGAGCCGCCCAGGCACCCCCAGCCCGGCTCCTTTAGAAGAAGCCGTGCTACCCACTTAATCCACCTCTAGCCCAAGCTCACCAGAAACAATCTTCCATGTTGACCTAGACCCCCTCTCCTTTGGCGGTGTCCACCTTTCGTAACTTGACAATCACCTTGTCTCCCTGCCAAAGACTCGTTTTTTGAATGACCATTCCTGCACACACCTGTCAGCTTTGACCCTTGGGATGTTTTCTTAGACATCATTTGACATTTTCTCTGAGACTCTGGTCTCTGGGGAGCTGGTGTCTCCAAGGAACTGGAAAGAGAATCACAACCCAGAGGACACCAGGTGACAACTGTTCCAGTCAACCAAGACCTAGCCAGTCCCTTACCCCCTGCCCCATTCTTCTTCCATACTGGCCAAGGCAGAGACAGTCCTGCAAGTCGGGGATGGAGGGAAGAGTAGGGAGAAACCAGGAAAGGAGCTGACCACACCCTACACCCACAGGCCAAGCTCGGGGAGGGGAGGAGCGATGCGCTGCCCAAGAGTTTGACCAGAGAGGACTCAATTGACATTTTATTACATGAAGAGAGGAGACTCTTCATTAATACCTGGAAGTATCCACAAAGCAAGAGCAAGGGGACATCAGTGTGCAGGGTCATTGGTGGGAAGAAGAACTTTGCTGTCTGCTCACCTACTTACCAAGCCTGGCTCGTTCAATCTTCTGGTCACTCCATATTGCCCCTTTTTTTGTATTAAAGTGCGTGATTTACATAGAGAATGGAAAATAAACTCTATCTTTTAAAAAGAAAGAAAAGAACACTGTCCTCTGAATTCTGAGGTGTGCGGATTGATAGAAAGTGTCCTGACAAGAGCCTGGACTGACCAGGAGAGGAAGGAGAGGAGATGTGCTCTTGGGACTTGGGACGAAGGCTTCTTCAAGACTTTGCGTCTAAATGATACTAGAGATTGCAACAAAAACGAGTTCGGTGGCAGGCTCTGGGCATACATTTGCCACCTGGAACGTGGGATCCAGGTGTGTATTGGGTAGCCAGCACCTTTGGGGCATGAAAATATTCAAGCTCAGCATAAACACGTTATTTCTCGCAGAAAATAATGCACGCTCAGTCTGCTTCCCGGCAGTACAGGGAAAACACGTCAAGGAAAGCAGTGTCTGCAGCCTGGGTGATTCTTCATGGAGACCCCGAGGGAGCCCCGGATCTTCTGATCGTAAGGCAAGGTCTCTGCAGCCATGTGTCTCAACATGTCTGAAGAAAGAAAGAAAGAAAGAAAGAAAGAAAGAAAGAAAGAAAGAAAGAAAGAAAGAAAGAAAGAAAGAAAAGTTTCATTGTTTCAAGAAATGCCAAGTGGAGGACATGAAGGAGAAAGTAGATAAGGTATCCCATGGCCCTCCGAATCATCCAGGCGTTTGATGCATAGACTTTTATCCTTAGAAACAGAGAGGGGAATTGGATTATGTTTGGGAGGCTGAAACTGCCACATCCGGTGTGCCCGATGGTATGCGTATTGACTGATGGATGAGGTGATCGTGTGGGGGACAGACACTGGGGGGACTGGTCCCCTGCTCTGCCCCAGCCGTCAGTGCCCCAACAATCAGCTCCCGTGTGACCTGCCGTGACCGCCCTGAGGACGGGGAATAGACTAAGCTCATCCACCCGGGCATGCCTGCCTGAGGGAGGAGGTCCGGGCCCCAGACCGATGGTTTGCCTTCCCCAGACTGCCACCCACTGGCACCCAGCCCTCTTGAGGGGTGCCACATCCCAGCCTGAGCCTCGGGACACGTGGATGTGCCTTCTCTATGCTCCCCTTCCCTCTCCCTGTGGCTGGGACCGTGGCAGCCCAGCCTCACCGCTGTGGACAAAACCAAGGCCTGGTGGCAGGAACCCGGGTCCCTATGTCTATGTGGAAGGCTCGTCTCTGACTGTGTCATAGGAGAGAAGTAAACGCCTATTTTCTATAAGCTACTCTAGTACCTCTGGCTTCACCTCTGACCCATGTCCCTCCTCATGCCCCTCTATCAAGAACGCCCAGCACTCACCTCCTTCTCGAACCTTCTGAGAGGGAGGAACAGAGAATGGCCTCTTGAAGGCTCAACCTTAACCCAGGGAAGGCTTCTCTCTGAGCATAACCTAAGCGAGACCAGAGGTGAGGACTCAAACCCAAGCCCCTCTTATTTCTCCTCCTTTCTTAACTATAATCCCATTTGTAAGCCAAACCCTGTCATTTTGTCTCCCTTAATGGCTAGTTTCTATTCTGAGATTCTCTCCACCCTATTATCTTTTGCAATATTTAGGAGCTCAGGCTCGAGGAAGGGGTAAGGCCGCTCCTTTCACATGCCCGCCCTTCTCTATCATTTTAAATATTTCAGTCGCTCCCAATCCTTATTTTTGCATTTCGATTTCCTGTGGTACAGTCCATTTATCTCGGTCACTCAATCAAGTTTTCCCGGCTCTCCCCCCTTATCTTTCCTGCTCCGGGCTGACTGAAAATACCTACATTATCTGTGCAGCCAATATGCCGACTGGAGGGAAATCTACAGATTGTCTTGATAGGCAGACGTCTGCGGGAAAAACCGGGAAGGGCTGTGCCCGCTCGGCAGAGGACAAGGTGAAGTGTGTGACCTCAGCAGCAACTTTCTTTCAAGGTGAACCACGCAGGGTGGGCCTCTTCCAAAGTCGTTTTTCAGGATTCTCCTCTCTCTGGTGAGAACCAAACCTTCCCCAAAGTCTTCATCGTCTTGGGGGACGGGTTTACCAATACCCTTGCCCCCAACACCCCGGCCTGGCCTCAGATGGCCTCGGCCACCGAGGACCTGAGCCCCAGACTTCCCACTGAGGACACCCACATGCCATTTTCATGTTAATGGGAGATGAGTCCATATCTGCCGGTGGAATCCTAAAACCACAATTTGGAAAGCAGGCAAGTTCAATCTTTAATCTCTGGGATGCTGAGGATCTTGAACCGGGGAGTCTCTCCTTTGAGTATGTTGTTTTGCCTTGTGGAGACCAGAGCATGGAGATGAAAACAGATGCAAATCTGTGCTTTTAAAGGTGAGAGCTAGATCTCGCCCCGGATCTCCGCGTGGCAGGCCTTGCTGCATAACCCTAAGCCCCCACAGGCTTGGTGACAGAAGGACCAGACGGTAGCCTCACTATTAAGGCACTGGCCAGAGGAGGGGAGAGAGGGGCAGGTCATTGTTAAACAGTCTTTCTGATGGTCAGTCAACCCTCATGGATGGGGAACACATAAACAATGGTCCTTGGTCTCCGGTTCCTGGTGTCTCATCATATCTGTTCAGCATCCACAGATAACTTGGGGTCCTGCTCCTCAAAGGACACAAGGCCTTCAACCTCAACTCTTGGCCCCATGTGGCTGCTCCCTCGAAGTCGGAAAGGAAAACACTTCCCTCCCCCTAGGGCCTTTCTTTTCCTTGTAGCCCACTTTCTTCCCTCCCCCGGGTTCCATTACGGTTCAATCCCTGACACACATTTTTATCCTTTAGTTCCAGTGCACGTGATGGCTCAGGAATTGGGGGACAGGGTGAGACTCGTGTCTGGAGCGTGCCAGATGGACTCCTTTTAGCAAATCTCTTGTGTGCTGTAAGACCTGCAAGCTACAGACCTTCTCTGAGGCGTCACCACTTAGGAATTGCATTTATCTTCCTGTAAGAGAGACCTGATCAATGTAGCCTAAACAAGATAGAGATTTATCTCTCTCATGTTGGGCGGAGGGGGGGGGGGCGGGGAGAAGACAGAATAAGGCAGCCCAGGGCTGATCTGGTAGTTCCCAGGGTCCTTCCATGCTTCTGTCCCACCATCGGCATGTGGCTTCCGCCCATGGGGTGCCTTCACTGCCGCTGCCCGAGTTCCAGGCACCATGTTTCCTTCCTGCAGCAGGAAAGAGAAATAACCAAGGAGCTTCCAGTTTCATCTCATCGAGCACATGTAGCTAGAAGGAAGACTGCAAACTAGTTTGTCAGTTGGACATGTTACCACAGTCCTGGCATGAAGGAAATAAGCGTAGAATGGATAATGAACAGGCCAATGGGAAGGTCTGCCACAGAGGTGGTCAGAGCAATGGTCAAGACACTGGGGCACCCGGGTGGCTCAGTCAGTTGAGCATCTGACTTCGGCTCAGATCATGATCTCACGGTTCGTGAGGTCAAGCCCTGCATCGGGCTTTGTGCTGACAGCTCAGAGCCTGGAGCCTGCTTCAGAGTCTGTGTCTCCCTTTTTCTCTGCCCCTCCCCAGCTCATACTCTCTCTCTCTCTCTCTCTCTCTCTCTCTCTCTCTCTCTCTCTGAAAAATAAACATTCAAAAACATTAAAAAAAAAAAAAAAGATGAGGCACTGACATCAGATGCATAGGTTCGGATGCTTTGCTCCACTAATCAGCATCTGGAAGAGCCTCAGCGAGCTACCTGATCTCTCCCCGTTCTCATCTTTATGATGGGACTAACCACAGTGCTGACCCGATCATGGAATACTATCATTGTTTGATTGCTGGGGATGTACAGCGCTCTTGTGAAGGGAAAATGCTTGTCGAATGCTGGCTATTGCTGTTCTTCTGCCTAAAGTCACATTATTGATGTCCTATTACCCCTGCCTGGTAGGCACCTTTCCCATCTGACCACAGAGGGTGAGCTGGGCTTGGTGCCATCTGAGGGAGAGGGAGGTGGAGAAAGGTGGCAGTGCATCTCTATAATGTCCCAGTCCCAGGGCCAAAGGAACTCAAGTCACTTTAGAATGTGCCTTCGTTTTCCTCTCTCTCTTTCCCTAAGGAGGGTGGAGACGCAGGGAGTACAGAAGAGGTCATGCAGAATGACGCGTCCCCATCCTGTCTACCTTCTCCAGCCCTAAGTTCAATGTTGAAAATGTCAAGCCCTCCACCTACTCATCCTCAGGCCTCTAGTAGTCCCGTGCCAGGGACCCGGGGCACCCACTTGATGCTTGCTCCAAGACATTTATAGTCTAGAACAGGGGGAGCAAACTCCAGACAAATCCAGCCCACTGGCTATTTGGGTGAACAGTTTTATTGGCACACAGCCACATTCTTTGCTTACACATTGTCTGTGGCTACAACACAGTGTGGCCCGTAAGCCTAAAATACTAGGCGGCCCGTTACAGATAAGCATGCCAACTTCCACTCTAGGTGGAACGTATTTTTGAGGATACCAACAAGTACACATAATCACATAGGACATTGAGTCGGTGTGCGTAAAGATACAGAAAAAGGGCCCGGGAGACCCTCCAGCCCACGGAAAGCCCTGGGTGCCTCCAGGGAAGTGAGGAGAGCAGGTGAGGATACGGTCAGGGTAGCAGCCTGCTCTGTAACATTTGGTTTTACAAGGAGAAGAGACCTGGGTGGTTAAAAACCTAATTTTTAACAGAGCATATTGGTTGCTGGAAAGTGTGACATGTTTAACACTTTTATAGACTCCTAACAAAGTGTACATTAATATGACCCTTTTGGAAAGCAATTTGGAAAATATATCAAGAGCCTTAAACATGTTCTGGCCTCATAATTCCACTTCTGGGAATTCATCCGAAGGCTATAAACTAAAATATCGAAAATATTTATGCACAGATATGTCCAGTGTGCTATGACTTATAGTAGCAAAAAGCTAGAACCTCTCCAACAGTTAGTCATATCAGAGCTAAATATATTATGATACAGCCATATGATAGACTCTTATATAGTAATTAAAATGATGCTCACAAAAACTTTCTAAATAATTTGGAGAAAATTTAGGGGAGCAAATAAGATACAAAGTTGAGTGTAGTTTCATCAAAAATGTATTAAAAAAATTAACATTACCACCTGGGCGTACTGAAATATCACAGTGTTACCCTTGCAGGAGTGGATAATTCATGCCTGTATATATGTATTTTTTTTTTCCTGGAATAAGTTGGTTTTATTTTCATCATAGGAAACATGGATATCATCTTAAACCATAGAAGCTTCTAGAAGGTTCATCGAGAACCAAGTGGATCAAATTCCATGGCCACAGGGAGTAGGAGACGGGAGTAATCACTTCATTCCTGTAGAGTCAGGGGAGCAGAGGGAAGGGAGAGATTTACACACTACTCTGCCAAACGAGCAGGTCAGGGCACGCCCTGTGTCCACAGCTGGACCAGGTGCCACCTTCCCCTGCCCCGTGGTCCGCTGCTAAAGACTGGGGGCTGGGTGGGGGGCGGGCCTCGAAGGGCTGAGGTTTCTGTTTCCTCCAGGAGCTGGAGTCCAGCTTCAGCATCACCTGCGTGGGAATCTGCAGAGAGGGAGGGAAGAGAGGGTGAAGGAAGCCTGGGGTGGGGGTGGGGTGAGTCCATTCATTTTCCCTCGAGGGCCTCTGAGTCACAGAGATCCTTGCCCTCTGCAAGTTTTCCTTTGGCTCAGACCCCCCGCCCAGTTCTGAAACCTGCAGGCACACTCCTCCCTAGTGCTGTGTTTTCTCTTCACAGTAACAATTATCTGTTTGGACTTCTCTTCCTCTATCCTAAAAAAGAGACAAGAAAATAATAGCAAAGCTGGGTCCTCAATCCATGTAGTGTTTTGGGGGGCTCCAAGAGATCGGGTCTTCTTGAAGGCAGGCAATTAGATGGGGAAATGCTTAGGAACCAGCTACTGACCGGGTCCTTTCAAATCCAAAGCCCCTTGGCTTTGGAATCAGAACAGTCCTCAAATCCTGGTTGCACCCTGACTTAGCTCCTTGACCTTGGGCCAGATATCTACACTCTCTGAGCCCCATTTGCTTCATCGGTAAATTAGGCTATGGGATGATCTTCCAATGATTGTCATAAATATCACAAATAATTTTTTAACATGCCCCCAATGCAATGATTGGCACATAGCAGGTGCTCATAAAAGGTCATTCTTATTTATCAAATTACATTTCCTGGGGACCCTGAAGATGTGAGGGGCAGCGCCCTGGAATCAGGCACTAATCTAGAAAGGACAGTTAGTCCTTTCCCAAAGTGAAAAAGCAAAAAAGAATTATGAATTCTTTGAATAATATCTGATGTCAGCCTTCCAGAAGCCTCCCCTTCACCTCCCCCTTACCACCGCTCCCCCCTCAACCCTGCCCCAGTGTGGGCCTGGAGCACCCCTCCTCTCTCCTGCCAGGAGAGCAATTACTGCAGGAGCCATTCATTTGGTAATTAGTCACGTAGGGACCTGTGACATCCCTTCTGCTGTGGTTGAGACCGTTACTTACACGGTCCCTGGCACGGCCCTTCCCATGTTTGCCTCTCATCGCTTCAACTAGATTACAAGGCCCCGGAGGGCGAGGCTGCTTCCTCTATTTCTTGCTCTATTTCTCTCTTCAGCGGGCGATTGATCCTTACTTGTCGCACATTGGATTTTTGTGTTTCTGTAGGTCTAGCCCACGGAAAGTACAGCTCTGCTTGGCCGATGCCGGGTGGCACATTGGTAGCTCTAAACACTCCAGGACAGCTCTAAACTCTAAACTCTTCTGGGACAGGCTAGTTCCAAAGGGATGATGCAAAACGTCTCCAGCAGGAGGGGTTTCTCTGCACCCCTCGGAGGGTGGCTCCTCTGATTCTGAGTAGATGAGGGCGGGGAAGGCAAAGCCCAGGCTGCCAGACCAAGGGCTAGATGTGTATCTGGGGCAACGCCAGGACACTGGTTGCTTCCTGCCACCCACAGCTGCTTCTGGGAGTCCCGGGGAAGCCGGACTTCATCAGTAAGCATGGGGGCCAAGGCGGCCGCACAGCCAAGCCAAATCTGGAATCATTCAGAAAAGGGGGGGCATCCGGTTCCTCTACTCCTCCCTCTCATCTTTGCTCCTTGGTCTGGGGCTGTGGGTCCCAGAGAGGACTCCGAAGTGCGCGCTCCCAGCGGGAGCAGCTGTGTCCCAGCCCTCCCTCCGCGGGCCTGGGGCGCCTCTGGGCAGGGGCAGGAGCAGTCGCAAGCAGCTGACAGCTGTGGTGGCGCCAGGGCTCAGGCGCCCACCACATGGCTTCCTTTGTGATTCTGGCCCTCCCCTGGGCTGGCTGCTCCTCCCCTGCCAGCAGAGCGGCACATGGCCAGTGGGGTCCTCAGAGCAGGGGTACAAGACAACGGGGAGCACCTGCTTCCTCCACACCCTTCTTCCTGTGACATTCACTTCAAAGTCACAGGACGGTGTGGTATCTCCCTTTCTTTGCCGCATCCCTGCAGAAAGGAATCCGTTTTGCCCAACTGGGAATTCGTATTTCAGCGGTTTGGGTGGTTGGGATCACAAAAAGGAGCGTGGGGAAGAAAGCCAGTATTTGGTAAGTGCCTGCTAAGCGTCACATGCACATCATCCCAGGCACTGGGCTAGATACCTATTACTGGACTCCAGGGCAGACCCAAAGGCCTCAGCTCACTGGTCTCCCCTCCCCCCGCTCTGTGCCTACTATCTTAACATCAACACCCCCTAGCCAAGGGCCATTACCTCCCACCTCTGAGCCACCCTGACTCCAGGACCATTCATCAGAGCAGAGGTTTTCCACGAATCTCCGTGGAGAGGTTCTTTCTGCTCTTGTGAAATAGCCTGGCCGACAGCAGCAGCAATAAGGTCTGATGCGGAATGAGCCGCGGAAGGGGGGAAAGCCCTGCTGCTTGGGGGAGCTGGAGCGAGGGGCCCCTGTTTTCCTCTCCGACTCTCTGCAGCCTGGCGCCGTGGCCGAGTCTGTCGGCCTCTCGTGACAGGAGAGCGCCCCCTGCTGCCCGAGACGCGCCGGTGTCGCCCAGGCCGGAGGCTGGGAGCTCACCTGTAAGAAGAAGGGCTGCGTCTGGCGAGCAAGTCGTGGGGAGCTGCGCGGCTGCCTGGCGGGACCCACCTCGCGGTTCAGCCGGGCCAAAAGAGGATGCCACCCCTCTGTACCGCCATCTGCTTCCGGCCACCAGGGGCCTGGACCAGCCGCCCTTGGAGGGGGGAAGGGGTGCAGTTCTCTAGGGCGCTCTGGTTAAGAATATGGGATCTGGGGATGTTTGGCTGGCTCAGTAGGTAGAGCACGCAGACTCTTGACCTCTCCGTTGTAAGTTCGGCCCCGTATTTGGTGTAGAGGTCACCTAAAAATAAAAATTAAAAAAATATATATATATATATGCGATCTGGTTCAGAACCCAGTTCCACAATGCCCCAGGCATGCAGATGGTTTAAATGCTGAAGCTCCGGTCCCTTCATCACTTTACTGAGATAATCAATAGCATGTACATCACAGAGATGCTTCAAGGAGAGAATTCATGTAAAACACACAGTACGCTTTCAGTAATAGTAACTATGATTATCGATCCACCAGAACACCTGCACAAGTCAGGGATAAGACAATAGCGACAGGATCTCAAGGACCAAAGTCAGGGATTTGTTTTTTCAAAGCATTTTCATCATTAAATGGATCTGATCTAGCTCCATGGGCATATTTGAGGCAAATAACTTTGCCTAAAGGGGAAATAAATGCCAGAGACATTCACAGAGGCATCAACCACAGACAATTACTAAACACATCGATCCGGGCTCCAAGCTGTGCAATAATGAAAGGGGGAGAAAAGTTAGGTTTGGGGAGAGGCTGAACTGCATTATCAATTTTTACCATCTTGCTGGATTATATCCACTAACCACAAACATGGAAGCATCTTCCATATATATTTTTTAAAAATCAGGGGTGCCTGGGTGACTCAGTCGGTTAAGCGTCCAACTCTTGATTTCAGCTCAGGTCATGATCATGTGGTTTGTGGGATCAGGCCCTGCATCATGTCCCGCTTCCGGTGAGCAGGAGCCCCGCTTAGGGATTCTCTCTCTCTCCCTCTCTCTCTGCCCCTTCCCCCTGCTTGTGCTCTCTTCCTGTCTCTCTCTCAAAATAAATAAACTTTGGGGCACCTGAGTGGCTCAGTCGGTTAAGCCTCCGGCTTCGGCTCAGGTCAGATCTCACGTTCATGGGTTCGAGCCCCACGTCAGGCTCTGTG